>CM054057.1:597761101-598004304 GCA_028641055.1 Alopecurus myosuroides | reverse complement strand
CCTCGTACCTTGCGAGCGCCCTCTCACGCCGATTGAAGAAGAAGACGTCCCAACCTGCGCGGTAGTTGGGATCCCATGGGGATACGTCCGCTGCGCCGGTGTCAGCTCGAAGTAGTAGTGGTTCGTGATGGCCGCCCGGCGCGCCAGACCTCGAGGGACGGGAGGGACCGGCACCCTCCGGCGCTCAGCATCCACCCGGCGGGGACGCCGTACCCGGGAGGACAGGGGTAGTTCGAGGCGCAGAGCTCCTCCGCCTCCGAGCAGGTTATAGTGGGTACGGTGGAAGACATGGAAGAGTTGGCGCGAAGAAATGGAAGAATGCTGGGTTGTAGATATGTGCTAACCAAGCTAGATGAATGTGTGTTTATATAGTGAGAAATGGAGGGAAGAAGCACACGGATCGTGTGTTTTCTTCGAGGTCTTCCGAGCCGTCGGATCTTTCAAGTGATTGTGAGCCGTTGGATCCAATGTGTGCACACGGATTGTGTGCTTCTTTCACTTCTTTGCGAGTATTAGCATCAAATACACTCGGCAAACAGACAAACAGGCGGGGGAAGTTGGCGCGAAAATTTGGACGTCTATATGCCGAGTATCCCTTCAAGAGGCACTCGCAAAGTTTAAACTGGGGGGGGGGGGGGGGAGAGCGGGGCGCGGGAAGCATTGGCGCGAAACGAAATTTGGTGCCAATATGTATGCCGAGTATCTCCTAGAAGGCACTCGGCAAAGTTTCAAAATAGGGGGCGGGGAGAAGTGGCGCGAAGCAGAATGTTTGGTGGCAATATATACGCCGAGTCCCCGTAACGAAGGCACTCGGCAAAGATCCAGCGAAAAAAACAACTTGTTCTTCGCCGAGTACCCGTAACTGCGACACTCGGCAAATAGAAAAACCCTGTTCCGCAGCCACGAAAACGCCACGTGCCCTGCCTTTGCCGCTCGTACTTCGCCGAGTGTTAGTTTGGGTGTAAGCCGACATTCTCCTGGTTGCCGAGTGTTGGATGCAGGGCACACACGGCAAAACTGTTTAGTGCCGAGTGCATTGTTTTCGCCGAGTGTCCACACTCGGCTAACGTGTTATACGCCGAGTGTGTTACGTTTACGCCGAGTGTCTTCTCGGCTTTTCGTTGTTTACGCCGAGTATCCCGTGATTTTGCACTCGGCAAACATGGGGATACTCTACATCCATGTTGATTAATTAACTGTAGGTGATAAAAGGACTGGTACTACTCTACATACACAGAAAAGAATGGCTAAACAAGAACACAAAACATTATTTCCTCACTGGAACAGAAAGGCATGCATGCTTGCTTGCAGCTACTGCAGAGGGGTGAGAGGAAAAGAAAGTCTTGCATTGCTGAGCTAACCAAGCAAGAAAGCAAAGCAAAGCAAGCACATCCTTTTCCTTTCCACACTCACTTGGCAGCTCATGACATCACCGGTCTCACTTGACACTTTGGACTATACCCTTGGTTTTCTGGCTCTCTCATGTTTTCTTTTACCTACACACAAATTAACTGAAGGACACGGCAGTAGCACACTTGCCGTTCCATGCATGTGGAATGCATGCATGGCCGTGGCATCTCTACATGAAGTCCACCTCGAATAGATGCATGTTGTTGCCGTTATTTGTTGTTGCCGCCGCCATCGTTGTTGTTCTGGTCGGAGTCGTCGCCGTTGCCGGCAGCCCCCGCCACCGGCACCCCGCTGGAGCACACCGATGAACACGACAGGATGTTGTTATTGTTGCTGGTGTTGTGAAGGAGGGAGGTGATGAAGTGCTGTTGCTCTGGTGACGGTGGTGGCTCGGCTTGGGCCTGCAGATGCATGGCGCAGCTGGTAGTCCTCGTTGGCCGGGGGCGGCGCGCCGAGTGAGCGCCGTAGGCCTCGCCACCGCTCTGGTCGTGCTGCTGCTGCTGCTGCTGGAGGCAGCTGATCGCGCTCGTTGGACGAGAGGGTCGACTTGGCCGCGCTGAAATCTGCTTGGCCGTACCAACGAGAGTCAGTTATCCATCATGATAATGATTAATGATGATGAACTGTACTAGGTGGGAAGAGGATGCTAGCCCGCGCGCTTACTGTTGTTGTCGGCGGTGTAGGAGCTGGAGACGGCGCCGGAGTTGGGTTTCTTGGAAGGCGGCGCCGAGTCCTTGGACGACGCCGACGCGTTGGTGGTGCTGGGCGCGGGCTTCCTCCGGCGACGGTTGTGCTCGGCGAGGCGCTTCCGGCAGCTCCGCTTGGCCTCGTCGAACTCCGTGAGCACGTGGAACCTATAGCCAAAACCCACGAACCTCAGCAAAATTCATACAAAATTCAATATTCCATTCCACCTAAGCAAAAATACAGTTTGCCCGATCGATGACGAACATCCATCACAGCAGTTGCAAAAGTCTAGCCAGTCGGTGCTGCCACAAGCTAGCCCACTTGTAGGAGTGGTACTGGCAGCACATTGGTCAATGGGAGGATAAAGAGGCAGAGATATGGTCAGGGCAAAAGCCTGGCACCGGCCGGCCGGTTCACACACCCAGCCAGCCTCTCTCCCTCCTCCGAGCAGCACGCAGCAGTCTGCACTCTGCGTCCCAAAGCAAAGCACGCTGCCTTTTCCTCCTGATTCTCCCAAGCAGGTCTCCCTTTCCATGGTACTTTCCTGTCGCCATCGATCCCCAGACGCAGACCAGAGAAAGAAAGCGCCATGGAAAGGAAAAGAGAGCTAGCTAGCTAGCTCATGCATGTCCAGATGCTCGTACTCCCTCCGATCCATATTAATAGGTGCTGAAGTGGATGTATTTAGACATGTTTTATTGCTAGATACATCCACTTCACCACCTATTAATATGGATCGGAGGGAGTACTAGAATGCCCTAGCCACTGGCAGTATTCTCCATTTTTGTTGTCCTTTTCCTTGACATGACTGGTCGTCGTCGACTGCGACATGCATGCTTTTGCGCAGGGAGACTTTCCATGGCTGGCCGCCGCCCGCAACGGACAATGGAGGTGAACCCAAACAGAGTGGAAAAGAACTGGAAAGGCTTCCACTGTGCACTGGCCCTACCCTAGGACCTAGCTAATCTAGGTAGGTAAGCTATGCTAATACTAGGGTTGTGCAACAATGTTGCAAGGACGACGACACTGTGGATCGATGGCCTGTGCAGGCTGTGGTGGTGTGGGCAGTGTAAATTGAGAAGCTATAGCGAGGCTGACCTGCTGCACTGCTGGCAGAAGCGCTGCTGCTTGCCGCCGGCGGCGACGAGGGTGGCCTTGGCGTGGTACTCGCAGACCTTGTGGCGGCGGTGGTAGTGTTTGGCGCCCGAGAGGTCGGCCTTGCAGCCCTCGGCCTGGCACCGGGGCGGCTGGTGGTGCGCGCCGCCGAAGCCCAGCCCGAAGACGCCGCCGAGACGGGACCGCATCAGCATCCGGTCCACCGCCATCATGTCGCCCGGGGAGAAGTAGGTGCGGCGGCCCAGGTTGAGCCCGATCCTGCCGGCGTCCGCCCCGCCCATGCCGCCGCCGCCGCCCTCGCGCTTCACCATGCCCAGAGCCGGGTACACGTCGGCGCCGTGCATGGCCATGGGCATGGGCGGCATCTGAAGCTGCATCCCGTGGGGCATGGGCGGAGGCGCCATGAGCCCGCCGGGGCCGCTGGGTGGCGGCAGGGCCAGCATCTGGTGGTGGTGCTGGTGCGGCGCCGCCTCCTGCTGGAACTGGCCAAACGCGGCGGCCGCGGCCGCGAAGTCGAAACTGTCGTACATCATCCCGCTGCCGCGCTGGCCTGCCCCGTTGGCAGACACCATGCCGGCGTGCTCGAAGCCGACGTAGGGCGGCGGGGGCTGCTGCTGCTGCTGCATTGGCGCGAACGGGTAGTCGTCGCCGGCGCCCGCGTTCATCCTGCCGCTCATCATGGCCCTGGACACTCGCTGGGGGGAGGAGCACGTACGGGAGTAGGAGGAGGAGGTGTGTGGCTGGCTGGCTAGCTGGATCAGTATGGCGGGGCGGCTAGCTCACTGGCTGTGCTGTGCTGTTGTAAGTGGCGGGCGCAGGGGCGGTTAAAAAGGCAGCGAGGGGAGAGAGAGAGACCGATGGCGAGGTGGGGCGTGGAGAGAGAAGGAGGTAGCCATGGAGGGAGTGAGTGTGTGCGCGTCCGTTGGTAATAACTCTTGGCGCGTAGCTTGTCCGGGAGCGGCATGTGTCAGCGGCCTCACTGGACGAAGCCCTGATCGGTGTGGGGGCGTTGCTGTTCCGGTGCAACAAGTCGCCGTGGTTGTTTTGGAGAGAGAAGCATATACCATTCCCCTCCCGCAGAGAAGACATGCATGCATGCGTCCACACCTGTCTTGTGTGTACGTACCGCCAAGTGCTAGCCTGTAGAATCAGTGTTCTTTTTTCAAAAATAAAATATATTGAAATATTCTTATCCTGTATTTCTTTGTTCTAGTACCATCAAACATTCAAACATTCAAAGTGTTCGATAAACAATTAAATTGAATAGGCATGCAGAGAGGGATGCGGATTGCGGGGGAAGAGGAGTACCGGTAGAAAATAGGCCTATAGTCCCGGTTCGACAGGGCCAGTAGTCCCGGCCGCGCAACCGGGACTAGCTCTGCGCGACTAAAGACCCCCCCTATAGTCGCGCCGCTTACGAACCGCGGCTAAATGCCCGGCCACGTGGGCGGGTGGCGGAGCCGGGTGTCGGAGGACCTTTAGTCCCGGTTGGCCACATGAACCGGGACTAAACTTTATTTCGTTTATTTCCTTAATTCATTTGGGTTTCTAATTATTTTTCACACCAATTTTTCTCTCCCTTTTTTTCACTCCCTTTTTTTCACTTTTTTTTTCAGAATTTGTATTATTTGCTTAGTGTCTAATTACAATTATCTCTAGTCAAATTACTTACTCGTGGTCAAACTTCCCGCTCGGTCACCCATCCTCCCACTACTCTAGCACTAGCACGCTTAACTTCCGAGTCCCATCCCCGTCCCGCATCCAAGTGTTTCGCACGCATATATGTGATAGTAGTATCATATCAATCTTATTAACATGTTGGTCGATGCCACATTTCTTTATTGTTTGAATTTCAAATAAATCTTTTAATAAAAAAAAGTAATGATGTAATGAATAATTTTGAATAAATAAATAAACATTAACTTTTTAATTTGTATTATTTCTAAAAATACTATTAATATATCAAAATATTCAGAAAATAAAACTAATTCATTTTTAAATCTTAAAAAATACAAATAATATATCAAAAAATTAAGAAAAATAGAACTAATTCATTTTAAAATCTTAAAAAATACAATATATCAAAAATTAAGAAAAATAATACTAATTCATTTAATCTTAAAAATACAAATAATATATCAAAAAATTAAGAAAAATAATACTAATTCATTTTAAAATCTTAAAAAGACCAGTAGACTCTTCTATTATTTTTAGAATGAGTTCAAAAATGTATTTTGAAATGAATCCAACTGGATGAGTTCAAAAATGTAGTTTAAAAATTAAGAAAAATAGAAGTAAGACCCATGATCTAAAAATACTATTAATATATCAAAATATTCAGAAAATAAAACTAATTCATTACTTTATGTCTTAATCAATCTTGTGCAGTCATTTACTTGGACACATGATCCATCATAAGGGGTTGTAGATCATTTACTTGACTATACCTATTCATGACTCCTTCCTAGAAGAAACAACTAAGACTAAAACATGTGCTTCACTAATTGTGACAACCACACGAATTCACTTTTATGATACTATGCCTCCTATATATGATGATTGCAATGAAAATTATGAATGTTTAACTCCCACTATCACTAATGAGGATTTTACTTATGTGGAGAGTAGTGATTGTTTTATGCATGTGGCTCATGATAAGAATGTTTTATGTGATATTCATATTGTTGAATCTATTCATGCTACTGTAGATTTTCATTTTTAGATCATGGGTCTTAGTTCTAGTATTGACTAGATATATGTTTTCCTGGCTTAGATTATTTTTTGGTGAACAGATATATAGAAACTGTGTTTTTCTGTTTGTTTTCTTGATGTGTTTTTGTTTGTTTTCTTGACGTGTTTTTGTTTGTTTGTTTTGAAATGTGTGTTTGACATAATATAGAAATAGTATAGCTAGGAATTAATATAGAAATAATATCCATTACACTTTGCAAATTTTTCCAAGTCATTTAAAACTAGGAAACAAAATTAGTTTTATGAACAACAAAAGACAAGTGAATAGAACACAATCATATCACATTCATAACATAGAGTGTTACGATCACACATAACACAAACATAAGTCTCACAATACAAGCTATGCTTCAAGAGCTACATACTAATTAATCCATTACATACTAAGATATCCATTACATGCATATATCGAACGCATACATCTATGGTTCCGTCGAGTAGATGCGGAACAACTCGTAGAAAACGTATGCATCTATGGCTGCATACTTGACGTTGGTCCAGTCCAGTGGGGTCTTCCCCCAATACCTGTGATTCCTGGAGGGGAAACGAGACTTCATGGTTTCGTAGCCCTCGTGGATGAAGGCAGTTGCCATGGGAGCCATCCCGGTCTTGGGCCCGTTCAAATCATCAAAATGGATAAGGTCCTGAAGATCAATGTAGTGATCTTCAGGTATCACAATACCCAAGCGCATCAACTTCTGACGGTCTTGCGTGATGTCAACGCTGCAGAAGTCATACCCCTTGTTGACAAGAAAATCAACAAGTGCCGGAGAATGCTTTGAACTACTGCAACAACAAAAATTTGATACGTGTTAGATATGTTGCAACACATGTATTCTTCAGATGCAACAAACAAATCGAAGATGCAAGATTGTACGTGTGCGTTACCTTGACCATTGGAAGACCAAAACGGCCTCCTTGAACGCAATCTGGATGACGGCAACATCCCGTTGATCCGCCGTATACTCTAGATCAAGCCCGAAGAACGGGTGTTCATCGGGAGAGGAGAAATAGAGATCGGTCAAATGCGCAAGAGCACCAGGGAGCCTCTCGCAATTGTCGGTGTAGCACACGTCGAGACTCTTGCCGCATGGTGTGGCCACACCATATCTCTTCCAAACTTCAGCCATGGTGCTTGGTGGAGGAAGATCGAAGAGAGGGAAGAGAAGAGAAGAGAGAAGAAGAAACAGAGACTCGGTTGCGCACTGTAGCAATGGCGCCCTTCTGCCTCTCGCTCGCGAAATAAACCGCCGCGCGGGAGGCGAGCAGTTTGTATCTTTAGTCCCGGGTGGCCAGGCCAACCGGGACTAAAGGCAGGGAGGCCAGCGGCCGGGAACCATTAGTCGCGGGTGGCGACGCCAACCGGAATTAAAGCCCTCCACGCGCCTCCACGCGTTTCCCAACCCACGAGGCATGACCTTCGGTCGCGGGTCTCCTCCCGACCCGGGACTAAAACCCCTTTAGTCACGGGGCGCGAAGTTTGGGGACTAATGGGGGCGTATGGAAGGCCTTTTTTCTACCAGTGGAGGAATAAACAAAGACTACTTCTACTTGTCAAGTTGTGATCTGATCTGTTCTGATCTCTTTTGTTCCCTGTGTGCACAAACTACACAAGCACACTAGGCTGGCTGGCCGGGAGGGGGCAGCATTTGGTGTAGTGGTGTTCACGAGTTACCCTCATGTAGGGCAGAGCTATACCTTCATTAGGTTGGTTTCTTGCTTTCTCACAACAACCACCAACTCCATGCAAAATAGCAACGTGGATTTAACAAAAAAAAAAGACCTTTTAGAGCATCTCCTATCGGACCGGTCTATTTCCCCCCCCCCCCCTCCCGGCCTATACGTTCGAGACACGTTCGTGGATAGGAGCCGGCCACACCTATATGTCTCGTCTTGCAACCACACTCCCCGCTTTGAAATATGAGGGCTCGGGGCGGAGGTTGTGTGGGAACGACGGCTTAGGTAGGCAAGGGGCGGTACAGACGAGGCAAAAAAAGAGGAAAAGGAGAAGTCGGGCGGGGGTTGGGAACAATTTGGAGAGGCTTTTTGGGGGGTCTGGCCTGTCGGATTTGACGTGGACGACGTGTCCGGAGAGACCCAAATTCTCCCAACATATGGACTCGGACAACCAGATATTTGAGCTAGGTATGGGGGTTTCGGGTGGGTTGCCGGAGTTTTTTTTCCGGATTGTCCGTCCAGGCACATAGGAGGGAAGTGGGGGTTCTGGTAGGAGATACTCTTCTTTTTTTACAAGAGATAGTAAGTTAGTAACAATGCTGGTTTTAAGCTTGTACACAAATGAGACAGTGCACATCAACTTTCTTAGAGAAGCGCGTCGATTGAAGCTTTATGCAAAAAATAAAGAACTAATAGTTTATGTGATATGCTTAAGAAGGGGCAATTCTGCTAGGGTTCTAAAACTGTCTATGCCATAGGGTTATCTTAGGTGCACATGCGAAGTTTGGTACATGAATTTCGTGGCTCTACATAAATTTCTACAAATCAAATGCAGTAATGTGTCAAGCAAGCACGGTTGGGCTCATAGAGTCATAGTCCTTTTGCGCCGTTCATATATAGTTGGCAACAATGTTGAATTTCTCGTGAGTGGTACAAGTTTTAACACACACACACAGCCCTAACAACAAACATGCACGACACCTCAATATAATTGCAATTGATGCCAATTTACTTGATTATAGCAAATGAATGATGATTAATGCCTCCATGGAGAAAAAAAAAAACCTAACATCTAGACTTCCACCCCCGGTCACAGCTCACTGCACCATGGCAGCTGGTTGCACCATGGCAGATGATTTTAGTGGAAGGCTTCTTTGTTCAGTGGGATGTGCTTTTACCTTGCTGGTTAGTGTAGTGACATGCAAAGAATGTTTTTGCACTAACCAACAATAATTCTAGCCCTTCCAACTACAAAAAAAGGACTGTTTTTGTGCTAGCCAAAGGACTATAGCACTAGTGGAAACAGGGCCTTTTGTCCCGGGTCGTAAGGGCCAGTTGTCCCGGTTGTGCAACCGGGATGGGCTGGCCGGGACAAATGACCCGTCCCATTGGTCCCGGTTGTGCCAGGACCCGGGATGGTAAGGATAGGCCACGTGGCGAACCTGGGCCAGGGAGTTCGTCCCGGTTCGTTCAAGGGACCGGGGTGGATACTTTTTTGACAAAAAAATATATATAATCGTTCAGTTTCCGCGTCCAGGCCCCACGTCTTTTGGGCTCCTGTCTCCCAATCCCGAGCCGGCCTCCCCTTCCCCAACCGCGTCCAGGCCCACGTCTTTTATTAAGCCCACTGGTCACATTTTTTTGTCAAAAGGGCCCACTGGCCCGCGTCTTTTATTATGGTCAGTCAACGGTTCGAAGGGCCCACTGGCCAGCGTGGTCAGTCAATGGTTCGAAGGGGCCACTGGCCAGCGGCCGTTGGCTGGCTCGCCTGGTCCCTTAAATTAAGACTACAGGACGGTCAAAGGGCCACTGTCACCTCGTCTTCCCGCCCCGCCTCGGCTTCCCGCGCCCCCACTTCCTCACGCGCGCGTGCCACGGCTGCAACCGCCGCCACGCCTCGGCTCCTGCCCGCATTCATGGCCGCCTGCAACCGCCGCCACGTCTAGGCCGCCGGTTGGCATGCCAGCCCACCCCGGGTCCTTTTTAAGGCCCCCCGCCGCCCGTACAACCCATCCACCCCGGCCGCGCCCAAGGCAGACCAACCATAGCCACCATGTCCCGCTGGTTCGGCAGCGGCTCCGGCAGCGGCTCCGGCAAGCGCCCCAGGAATGAAGGCTCCTCGAGCGGCGCCGGCCGCGTCCCACCACCGCCGGCGGAGGCCTTCGGCTACGGCCCTGGAGGTGTCCGCCTCGGCGGGACGCCGCGCGTCCCGCGCCACCTCCGGCTGCACGCCCGCCGCCCAGCGCCGCGCCCAAGGGCAAGAGGTTCCGCCGGTACGTCCGGGTGGACGAGGCCGAGTGGCACTGGAACAACGCCACGCCGGTGTTCTATGCTGACGTCCACCTCCCGGACGGCTGGCACCTGAACCCCAGCGGATCCCTATGCCGCCGGTCCCGACCGGCCAGGCGCTGCTCGAGGAGATCGACCGCCGGCGCGAGCTCCTGTCGGCCCACGTCCGCAGGGAGCGCGCGTACGCGCGCAGCTCCCCCTACTGGGGCGCCTGGCTCGAGCAGGAGCACGAGCAGCGCCGGCGCTCCTACATCCCCGCCCCCCACGAGGTGGACGTCGAGGACTACCCCGCCGCCACCCACGCCCGGCCGGGAGAGGGAGCTGTGGCTCCTCGAGGACATCCCGGAGGACTTCTCCGGGGAGGAGGACCCCGTGCTCCGGGCCGCCATGGAGGATGCCTGCGAGGCCTCCCGCCGCTCACTCGTCGAGGACGAAATCAAGCGGTGGGAGCGGGTCGTGGCCGCCGCCCGCGCCGACGCCGCCGCCATGCCGCCGCCGCCCCCCGAGCCTACCCCCTGGTGGCACGCGCTCTACGCCGAGTATGAGGCGTCCGAGGACCAGCCGCCGCCGCAGCCGCTCCCCCCCGGGCTGGAGTACGGCATGTCCTGGGCCTGGACCGGCGGCGTTTGGGCGCCGGGGTCGCCGGAGCAGGAGGAGCTGCCCCTCCGCCGCCCGCCGCCGCAGGAGGTGCTGCCCCCGCCACCGCCGCTGCCCCCGCCACCGCCGTACGCGCCTCCGATGCCCCCGATGCCTGCACCCCCGGCCCAGCCGCCTGCCCACCTGTGGCAGCCGCCCCCCTACCAAGAAATCTCCTCCGACGAGGAGGACGAGTAGATCGGTCGGTCGCCTGTGGCCGCGCCGCCGCCCCCTATTCTATGTAAGCAAGGCCCTAGCTAACCCCCAAGAAAACGGCCGGCCGCCTGTGGCCGCGCCGCCGCCCCTTTATGCAAGTACGGCCGGCCGCCTGTGGCCGCGCCCCCCCCTATCTATGTAAGCAAGGCCCCTGGCCTTTTTAAATAAGTTGTGTGCCCCCCTAGTCTACCGTGTCCCAGCCCATACCCGCCGGCGGTCCCGGCAGGATCTGTCTACTCGTTCCCGCCGCCGGCAGGGCTTCGCCCAGCCATGTCCACTCGTACCTGTCCCTGGGGTGTTCCTTCGGCCTGGAGAGAGGGCCGCGATTTTTATACACCTGGGCCTCTAGTCCCGGCCCGTGCAACCAACCGGGACAGAGCCCCGGTCCCGGTTGGTACCACGGCCCGGGACCAAAAACAAATTTCGAATTTCGGTGGCACCCCTGCGCGCCCAAAATTTTTAGCGCCAAAATTTGAAAAGGGTTAAGTTTGCACAAACAACTTCTATATACTTTCAAATTTGACAAAAAATCCAACATGAAAATGCTAGAATTTGCAAAATTAATTTAAATCCATTTCGTTTAACTAAATAATTTCTAACTATTGAAACTATTAATTATTTTTCATTTGTATATAATTTGAATAAAAAATGTTACAATTTTTGATTTCTCTCGTGATCTTCCTAATTCAAAGCGAGTTGTACCTTATTGACACGGTGAATTTGAGATCTTCGTCTACAACAGAAAAACCATAGTTTTCCTTCGAAGTTTTACTCTGCGCATCCACACGTATTTCCCTTTATCCCGACCCCCGCTTGAAAACATAGTAACTTCCGTGTACGCTATCATGAGAGACTTCACGTCGGCAATCTCAATTAAAGTGTCAGTTTGTGTCTGATCCCACCAACCCCTCAAAATCCTCCTATTAACTTCACCTATCTCAACTGAAATCACTGTCTTCATGTGGATGCCAAGCCTGTGCAAAGCTATCTCTCTCCTCCAATACCGGAGAATAAGGACACCACATTAACACCATTGGGAAACATGTTCTTCAACACCGACAAGTGGCAACCCACAGTATCAATTTGGAATGAATTGCCTTCCGTGTACGCTATCATGAGAGACTTCACGTCGGCAATCTCAATTAAAGTGCCAGTTTGTGTCTGATCCACCAATCCCTCAAAATCCTCCTATTAACTTCACCTATCTCAACTGAAATCACTGTCTTCATGTGGATGCCAAGCCTGTGCAAAGCTATCTCTCCTCCCCAATACCGGAGAAAGGACACCATATTAACACCATTGGGAAACATGTTCTTCAACACCGACAAGTGGCAACCCACAGTATCAATTTGGAATGAATTGCCTTCCGTGTGCTATCATTAGTGAGAGACTTCACGTCGGCAATCTCAATTAAAGTGCCAGTTTGTATCTGATCCCACCAACCCCTCAAAATCCTCCTATTAATTTCACCTATCTCAACTGAAATCACTGTCTTCATGTGGATGCCAAGCCTGTGCAAAGCTATCTCTCCTCCTCCAATACCGGAGAATAAGGACACCACATTAACACCATTGGGAAACATGTTCTTCAACACCGACAAGTGGCAACCCACAGTATCAATTTGGAATGAATTGCCTTCCGTGTACGCTATCATTAGTGGGAGACTTCACGTCGGCAATCTCAATTAAAGTGCCAGTTTGTGTCTGATCCCACCAACCCCTCAAAATCCTCCTTAACTTCACCTATCTCAACTGAAATCACTGTCTTCATGTGGATGCCAAGCCTGTGCAAAGCTATCTCTCCTCCTCCAACCGGAGAATAAGGACACCACATTAACACCATTGGGAAACATGTTCTTCAACACCGACAAGTGGCAACCCACAGTATCAATTTGGAATGAATTGCCTTCCGTGCACGCTATCATTAGTGAGAGACTTCACGTCGGCAATCTCAATTAAAGTGCCAGTTTGTGTCTGATCCCACCAACCCCTCAAAATCCTCCTATTAACTTCACCTATCTCAACTGAAATCACTGTCTTCATGTGGATGCCAAGCCTGTGCAAAGCTATCTCTCCCCCCAATACCGGAGAATAAGGACACCACATTAACACCATTGGGAAACATGTTCTTCAACACCGACAAATGGCAACCCACAATCAATTTGGAATGAATTGCCTTCCGTGTACGCTATCATTAGTGAGACTTCACGTCGGCAATCTTAATTAAAGTGCCAGTTTGTGTCTGATCCCACCAACCCCTCAAAATCCTCCTATTAACTTCACCTATCTCAACTGAAATCACTGTCTTCATGTGGAATAATAATGAAGTCAGACTGGTCATAGTTGTCAAGCACTCAATGCTTGCCAGCTTTTGACCGATCAATACAAATTATTGGTCAAACTTGCACCTACTCCATTCATCACATAATGTATAAATATCATTGGCTAACAAAATCTCGTTCATACTACGTTATAAGAACTATGATCATGTATTCCACGTTTATTATTACACATCACCAACAACATCCCTATCTAGTCTTCTGAATTTTCTTCGTGTCCCTTGCTTATGATCGCTTCGGCCGTAACCATGGAGCATCTTCATTATTTAACGGGATGGTGGGGTCAGCTTTCACTGTGAAGGGTGGAATTTCAACAAACTTATTATAATCTTCTGACATGTCTGTCGTGTCCTCGATTCCCACGATGTTTCTTTTCCCTGAGAGAACTATGTGACGCTTCGGCTCATCGTATGATGAAATTGTTCCCTTATTTTCTTCTTCGGTCTGGAAGACATGTCCTTCACATAGAAGACCTGAGCCACATCATTGGCTAGAACGAATGGTTCGTCATTGTAACCAATACAGTTGAGATCCACTGTTGTCATTCCATAAAGCGGGTCTACCTTTACCCCTTCCCATTCAGGTTGACCCATTTGCACTTGAACAAAGGGACCTTAAAAGAAGGTCCATAGTCAAGTTCCCATATCTCCTCTATGAACCATAGTATATGTCAGTTTTCCATTCTCGTTTGTTGTATCAAAGCGGACACCACTTGGTGCTCTTCTTATCTTGGGATCGTGTAAATGTATTCCCATTATCTCGTACCCTTGAAAACTCCCAATAGTCGAAGATGGTGACCCTGCCAACATGTATAGCTGATCTTCAACAGTGGTCATTTATAAGACGTGTTTGCAACCAACTTCCGAAAGTCTCCATGTGTTCGCGTTTAATCCATGAGTCATCCTTCCCCGGGTTTGCAGACCGTACAATATTCTGTTCCTCGACATACGTAGCCATGAACATAGAATTTTGTAGAACTGTGTAGTGTGCTTTGGTCAAAGAATGCCCGTCCCTAGGTATCATTGTTTTCTTTCCCAGCGTTCCTTTCCCCTCAGTCTCCCCTCATGCCGCGATTCAGGAACACCAATTGTCTTAAGGTCAGGAATAAAGTCAACACAGAACCCAATGACCTCCTCTGTTCCATAGCCCTTCGAGATGCTTCCTTCTGGCCTAGCACGGTTATGAACATATTCTTCAAGACTCCATGAACCTCTCAAAGGGGAACATATTGTGTAGAAATACCGGACCGAGAATATGAATCTCTTCACATAGGTGAACAAGGAGATGAGTCATAATGTTGAAGAAGGATGGTGGGAACACCAACTCAAAACTAACGACACTGGACCACATCCCTCTGTAATCTTGCCAGAATTTCTGGATCGATTACCTTCTGAGATATTGCGTGAATGCACATATTCACTGGGTACTCGAACATTCCGGTAGAAGCCCCCTCAATGCAATCGAAGCAATTGCGTCATAATCACGTGGCAGTCATGAGACTTCAGGTTTTGGAATTTTTTCTCTGCCATGTTTATTATCCCCTTATATTCGACGAGAAGCCAGACGGAACCTTGATACTGTAAAGGACTTCAAAGAATATTTCTGCTTTAGTAAGAGCGTAGCTGCTTAAGGAATGGCGCCCTGTATCTGTGCTTGTTGCTTGGGTCTTTCATACGTTGCTGGTCCTCCCGTGCTTCAGGCGTATCTTTTGACTTCCATACACGCCCAGGAAGCATAGCAGATTGACACATAGATTCTTTGTCACGTGCATCACGTCGATCGAAGACCGGACATCTAAAACTTCCAATAGGGTAGCTCCCAAAATATAGATTTCTTCTTCCACATGGGTGCCCGCTTATCAGGGCCGTACGGAACTGGTTGGCTGCCAGCAGCCTTACCAAAGATTACTTCTAGGTCCTTGACCATATCGAAATATCATTACCACTACGGAGCTCAGGCTTCTTTCGGTTATCTGCCTCACCTCTGAAATGCTTCCCTCCTTTTCCTTAAGGGATGCTTGATCGGAAGAAATCTACGATGCCCCAGGTATACAACGTTTTTACATTTATCCAAAAAAAAACACTGTCAGTCTTATCTAAACAGTGTGTGCATGCATTGTATCCCTTGTTTGTATGACCGGAAATGTTACTAAGAGCTGGCCAATCATTGATGGTCACGAAAAGCAACGCCCGTAGGTCAAATGGCTTTGTTCGTTCTCATCCCACACACGTACACCTGGTTTGCCCCGCAGTTCTAAGAGTTCTTCCACTAATGGCCTTAGATACACATCAATGTCGTTGCCAGGTTGCCTCGGGCCTTGGATGAGAACTGGCATCATAATGAACTTGCGCTTCATGCACAACCAAGGAGGAAGGTTGTACATACATAGAGTTACAGGCCAAGTGCTATGACTGGAGCTCTGCTCCCCAAAAGGATTAAAGCCATCTGTACTTAGACCAAACCATAAGTTTCTCGCCTCTCTTGCAAAGTCTGGAAAGTCTCTCTCGATTTTTCTCCACTGCGATCCATCGGCGGGGTGCCTCAACTTTCCATCTTCTTACGGTCTTCTTTGTGCCATCGCAACAACCTAGCATGCTCTTTGTTTCTAAACAGACGTTTCAGCCGTGGGTATTATAGGAGCGTACCACATCACCTTAGCAGGAACCCTCTTACGGGGGGGCTCGCCGTCAACATCACCAGGATCATCTGCTCTGATCTTATACCGCAGTGCAGTGCATATCGGACACATCCAAATTCTCGTACTTCTCACCGCGGAAGAGAATGCAGTCATTAATGCATGCACATATCTTCTGCACATCTAATCCTAGAGGGCAGAGAGCTTTCTTTGCTTCGTACGTACTCTCAGGCAATTCGTTATCCTTTGAAAGTTTGGCTTCATTAGTTGAAGTAAACTCTCAAATGCCTTGTCAGTCACACCGTTTGTGCCTTCCATTTCAGCAACTCCAGTGTGGTACCGAGCTTTGTGCTACCATCTTCGCAATTTGGGTATAACAATTTTTGTGATCCTGTAACATTTGTCCAGCTTCAACCTCTCCAATTTATTTTCACAGTCTTCCCTTGCAGCAATAACTCGGCCAAGATCATCATCGGGCTCTTCTGATGCCTGTTCTTGATCACCTCCTTCTTCTGCATTCTCTTCCATTGCAGTATCGTCGTATTCAGGGAACAAAGGATCTTCTTCTTATTCTTCATCGTCTTCCATCACAACCCCTCTTCTCCATGCTTGGTCCAGCAATTATAGCTGGGCATGAAACCTCTCCGAAGAGATGGCCGTGAAGGATTCTTTCGGAAGAATGTTCTCTGACGTTCCGACAATCAACACATGGGCAACACATGAAGCCATTATCTTTGTTCGCCTGAACTACAGCAAGAAATGCATTCAGGCCTGCCATATACTCGGAGGTGCGCCGGTCACCGTACATCCATCGCTGCCGTGCATCCATCTGCATCATCTAATTAAGTTTATCAAAATACATATTAATACAGAGATGACCACAGTACATCGACAAATAATACTTTTTTATGTATCAGTTACAGATGAAAAAGATAATTTGTTAACCTCGGTCGAAGATACCATTTTCAGTGAGCTTGTGTGCGTCTCGGGAATTTCGTCGAACACCTCGTGTGCATAGTAAAAAAAACACACTATAACAACACACTCTCTCACACCTCCAAGGAAAAAAAAGATAGAAGGAGGGGGGGGGCTGGGGCAGTATATATAGGGGAAGGGGGCATTGGTCCCGGTTCGTGGACTGAACCGGGACAACAGGTCATGCGCGTGCCACGTGGCCTGTGGCTAGGCATTGGTCCCGGTCCGTGGCAGGAGCCGGGACCGATATGCCCCCCACGAACCGGGACCAATGCGTCCAGGCGATTCCTGTTGCCCCGAACCGGGACCAATGCAGGGCATTTGTCCCGGATTTGGTTGCAACCGGGACAGCTGCCCCCCCGGCCCCTGGACGAGAGGGGTTGTTTTAGCTTCCTTAGAGAACCTTATCACTAACAAGTTTTAGTTCACTTGACCCTTGCATGCACAGGTGTTCATCCGTTGGAAGATTTGCACAACAGACACATCCATGATCCATCCATACATATAAGGTGCTGTATATACGAAGGTGGGCAGCAGTAGTACCAGTACTATAGCCTGATCTGATCGCAGCTAGCTGCATGCCATGCATGCCATGGCCTGGCCTGTGTACATCAAAACTCAGCACAGGGCAGTTTCAAAGGAGGCACAGCACACACAACAGAGCCTTAACCGTTCTTTCTCTTTTCAGAAAACTGACAAGTGCTGGACCAGATCGATATACACTTCCCCTGCCGTTTTTTACCGTATCGTGTACCGCCAGGGCCCCTGTGTACAGTGCCCTTCTGCCTGCATGTTTCTCACCGCACTCACGACGCTAATGGATCGAATTAACTTGGCAGACGGTGAAAACCAGCAGTAGGGCTGGCCCTACGCACACAGGCGCATTCCTCTCCGCATATATAGGCACGTACGTACACAGTAAAATACAGTAGCGGCTGCGAGCTGCACGCAATCAGTGCATGAGCACGTTCGTACCACGTACGTACGTAGTACTAATTAACTACTATTACCATGCAGGTTAATAATGCGTGCATGTTTTGCTTTTTACTACTGTACCCATGTTAATACTCTATATTGTAGGAAGTTGTGATAAAGAGGTAAAATTACTTTTTTGGCCTCTCAGCTTGTAATTCTGACCCCTCAATTAATTTCAGTACATGAAGAATTGGTCATGTAAACTCTCATAACCGGATAATCATATTCCTTTCCTGTTGCAAAGTGGTCTGATGGATAAAGTTGTAGTGATCTCATACACATGGTACCACAATAGTCTATATATAAACCATTTTTAAGTATATGAATATTACTTTGTGAGACAAGACTCTCATGACCCTCGATCGTGCAGCTCCTGGGTGGCCCGAGCGAACATTAATGTCGTTGTTCCTGTCACCTTCCTCCTCGTCTCCCCCGTCGTCGCTGGAAGATGCCGCCGGGCTAAACGAATGGCATCGGTGTGTTGGTCGTCCTCGTGAGGCAGTGTCCCCTCGTGGCAAGCGGATGCGCTAGTACAAAGGGGTATTAAGGATACCCCTTATGGTAACGGCAGTGAAAAAAGGCTATGCTTAAATGCACTCTGCCGGGATGGGGATAGACCCCGCCAGACCCATCTTCATCGACCGTGATGCCTCAATGAGTAGTTCCTCCATGAAATACGGGTCCGTAGCAGTAGCCAGATGGTTGTCTCTTCTTATTGTTCCACAATGTTTAGATCTTGTGAGCTGACTAAAATGATCAAGATCACTGTTACGTAATTGCTACTTGTTGTGTTTGCTGGGATCCGAAGATTGGTGAAGTTATGATCGGATTGTTCACGTTTTCTTTATGATCTTGTAGCTATTATAGTATCAATGATTTATTTACGTTCTTGCATCATCTCCGATTTGTGTGGTTGCCATGATTAAGTGATTGCGTATATATCCAAGCGAGGGTTTTCTGCTAGATAGTAAGTAGGTTCATGCCTCCTCCGATCCTGGGCAAGAGTGACAGAAACGTCTAAGAGCGAGGATGTGATGTTGCTACTAAGGGTAAAACATTGGTGTTTAATGCTATTTATTGATTATTATTATTGTTTACGTTACATATTGTGATTAATGTAATTATATGTTCCTTTTGCAACTTAATACCAGCGAGATGCATGCTAGATAGCGATCTCAAAGCGTATTATTAGTTATAGATGCATGCTGGATAGCGGTTTATATATGTTTGAATTAATGTCTACATAAATGTTGAAATAAACTTTACTTTTCATAATAGCATTGTTATTTCCCATGACTTGTCAATTGTCCAGCTCTAATTTTTTCATTCAACATGTTCGCTTCTTTATATTTTGGAGAGACGCCACTAGTGAAATTATGGGGGCAAACTTTCCTAGCCGCCCACCCCCAATACACTGTTTTTATTTTTTATTTTTCGATTTCATTATGTCGGTCATTACATCAAACATGATGTGGGCACGGCTGGCCGTGCGAGCTCGAGCTCACTGGCGATGACCCCAGCATATCCTCTCGCCGACGAAGGCACCAGCCGGGCGCTAGAAGCACGCCGACGCCTACCACCACGCCGCGGCCGTTGTGCATGCCAGCCTGTTCAACCTGCACCTCTATGAGGATGCTGCCCACGGCTGCCGTGCCTGCGCTCTCGGTGCTCCCTGTGCGAGGTCGACGGTGGGCCAGAGGACATGGTGTTCCCTGTGCGACAGCAGGCCCCGCGCTCTTGGCACTTCTAGTACCGAAGTTGGGATGTACGTGTACATGCCGGTGCGGCGGTAGGCATCGTACACACACCGCACTGTGAAGCGCGATGATGCCGATACCGACAGCGAGCTACGCGTGCTGGCGTGGAAGATGAGGCACTCGGTGGAGCAAACTCACATTGTACGCTATGCACTTGGTAGAGCTCTATATGCGGTCGTCGACGATCTCCATGGCGCAGCGTGAGCGCCGCAATGGCATTCCCGTTCTCGAGAAGGCACAGGTGAGGAGGTGCAGGTGGCGTTCCAGCGGCTGAGCGCCAGACGACAATCTCCGACCATGCCACCATCCACGAGAGTAGGGACGGTCGGGCGGCGATCGAGCAGGGCGAGGTAGAGTAGGGCCGGCCAGGCGACAAGGAGGCCATGCACGTCCGAGAGGGGCAGATTTCTAGGTGGCGCATGGCAAGGAGCCACGGGTGGGGCTGCGGGCTAGGAGGGCTCTGACGTGTCGGGCGGGGTGGTGCGAGGATGTAGCGGGGGAAAAGTGGGGGGAGAGAGAGTGGTTGGGAGAGAAGGGGAAGAGAGCACGTGGGTAGGGCCAAGAGTAAAACTGAGGATAGAGTGAGTGGGAGGCTGACGGTGTGCTAACGAGGTGCAAAACATTCTCTCTCCTCTCCCAGCTGCCCCAGGTTCCTGGGTTTGGCCTGGAAACGCCGACTCTAATTTTTCCCAAATCCGGTGAAAACTGAGCCTCTAGGGGCACTAGTGAGGCATTTTCGTACCACCGAAGTAAAAAAAAGTGGTTCTAGAGGGGATCTTTGGGGGACGAGTGGAGATGCTCTAAGGCTTATAGATATTATTTATCTCCCCTTGCGTCGAATCAGTAAATTGGGTTACACTTCCCTCGAAGACTGTTGCGATCGCCTACACTTGTGGGTTATCAAGACTATTTTTTTCGTCGTTGTCGGGGAGCATAGATCTACTTATAAGTTCACTTAGGAAGTACATGCTTGCTCTTTACTCTCTTTATTGTTATTTCTATTGATGGATACTTTCTTTGAAACTAAATTTTATTGCTAGGGCGTCAGCTGCCTAGTTTTCCTCTCGGTGGATGTGCTTCACCTCGAATCCAAGAAAATCGATGGTGAATGTGTCCACCGTTCTTCTGTACTCCACCATTATTGGGATTTTGGCATCCCATGTTTGCTCGAATTGGTGCTGCACTAGGGTTGAGTCCCCATAGCCCACTATCATTTGGCGCCAATGTCATTTTTCTATGTGTAGTCCGTGAAGCAGTGCTTCATACTCTGCCACATTGTTGGAGGCGTTGAAGTGGATTTGCAAAACATAGCTCATCGTTTCCCCTGTTGGGTATTTCAGGTCTACACCATCCCCCAAGCCTTCTTTCATCTTTGATCCGTCAAAGTGCATTATCTAGTAGGGAGGCTGCTGCAAAGCTATGTTGTCTATAGTTTCCGTCCATTCTGTGACGAATTCTGCCAACACCTGAGATTTTATCACCGTCCAGAGTTGGCACTTAATGTTGAGCGCGTCTAGCTCGATGCCCCATTTGGAAACACGACCCGTAGCATCCGCATTGTTTATTATATCCCCTAGTAGTGCTTTACTTACCATTGTTATGGAATGCCCTTGGAAATAACGGCGGAGCTTCCTTGACGCAAAGAATACACCGTAAGCCAGTTTCTGATCATGCGGATACCTCTATTTTGAATCAGAGAAAACTTCGCTTATATAATATACCGGATGCTGGTTCGGGATATCCTGTCTGGCTCTTCTTTGCGCTCCACCATTACTGCGATGCTTATTACACTGTTTGTTGCCGCTAAGTATAGCAACATGTGTTCATCATCTTGTGGTTCCGCCAATGTGAGCGCTTCCGTCAAGGCTTTCTTGAGCCGGCATAAGGCGGCATCTGCTTCCAGCGTCCAGATGAATTTCTCATAATTTTTTAGTAGGTTATAGAGTGGCAATGTTTTGTCACCTAGCTTGCTTATAAAACGGCTTACGGCGGCAAATGGTCATGTTAGTCTCTGGACGTCTTTTAGGCATGTTGGCATTGTGATGTCTAGAATGGCTTTTATCTTTTCTGTATTTACTTCAATGCCTCTATGCGAGACGATGAAACCTAGAAGCTGTCCCGAGGGGACCCCAAATACGCACTTAAGCGGATTTAGTTTCATGTTATACTTTACAAACTATCCATTTTCTCGCGTAGGTCATCAAGGAGCGCTGCTTTTTTGCTTGGTTATGACTGCAATGTCGTCTACGTAAGCATGGGCATTTCGTCCGATTTGTTTGTGTAGGCATTTTTGCATCCAACGTTGGTATGTGGAATCGGCGGTTTTCAAGCCAAGCGGCATGGTTACATAGCAGTACATACCATACGACATTACGAAAGACGTTTTGATTTTATCCGACTCTTGCATCCGGATTTGGTGGTAATCAGAATAGGCGTCCAAAAAGCATAAAAGCTCGGACCCACCTTTTCCATCTATTATTTTGATCGATTCACGGTAAGTAGAAAGATCTTTGGGTCACAGTTCAATTAACCCTGTATAATTTATACACATTCGTAACTCTATTGTGTTTTTCTTCGGGACTAACACCAGATTGGCGGACCAATCAGTGTGAATGACTTCCCAGATGAACTTTGCTTCTAGAAGCCGGAGATTCCCTTGCCAATATCTCTACATCTTAGTGGATCGAAACGGTGGAGGCCTTACTCCACAGGATTCGAACCTTCCTTGACTTTTAGGAAGTGCTCGGCAAGCTCGCGGGTACACCTAGCATATCCTGGGAGTGTCCGGTGAACATTTCTACGTTCTCACGGAGAAACTGCACGAGTTCTCTTTCCTATTTGTCGTCCAACCCTGCCCCAATGGTGACTTCCTTTGTTGTGTCATTGGGGTTGAGCCTTTCCTTTTTCGGGTTTCTGGCGCTGAAGGATTCCTTCATCTTCAGCATTGCTTCTTTGCCGGCTGGCATTTCTCCGTGCTTCATCTGCTTTTCCAGCTCTGGCACCTCTTCTTTGGCAATGACGGTCTCGGCGCATTCTGCATTACCTAACTCGCATTCCTTTGCTAGTTTGAAGCCTCCACGGACTATGATGACGCCGTCTTTGGGCTCTGGCATCTTCAGCTTGTTGTAGACGTAGCACGGACGCGCCATGACCTTGGCGAACGCTGGACACCCAAGTATAGCATGGTACACGCTTTCGAACGGAACAACCTTAAAGGGCACTCTTTCTGTTCGGAAATAACTAGCGTCGCCAAACATGACATCCAGGGAAATCTTGCCCAGGGAATTTGCCTGCCTTCCTGGTACTATTTCGCGAAACTTCACGTTGTTGTGGTTCAGTTGCTTCCTGGATAAGTGAAGCTTCTTGAATGTACTTAAGTACAGGAGGTTTATGTTGGCTCAGCCGTCCATGAGGACCTTATGGAGCCTTGTTCTTTCCACTATCGGGCTTACAACCAACGCGTGCGTTCCGAATCCGGAATATATGACGAATGGTCGGTGTGGTCCCATGTGATTGGGGTTTCAGCATACTTTAAGAACTTTGGAGTTGCTGACAGTACGTCATTGATTTCCCTCCAGGCAGCTTTTACCTTCCGCGTAGATGGTGCTGCCAGAAATGTGTGGTTTACAATGCAAGTCACTTTTGGGAATTTTGGTTCGCCCTTTAATGGTGCAAGAGTTGCACTCGTTGGTCAACACCAAGAGAAATGTATGAAGAGCACATCAGCAAGTTTTTCACTCAGAAATAAACCAAGGTTGAATCGACCAGTAGGGCAAAGGAATCACTTCTGAAGGTTGTAGACAGCTGATGTTAGCAGGGCACACTACCAGTTCAGCAGCAACGTGGACTCTACACAACACAATCAAAGTACTTTCCCCCAACGAAACAGTGCGGTTGTCAATATCTCCGGTTTTGCTAACACAAAGGATTAGATGTACAGTATGGAAAATAGTAATTGTTTGCACTAATGAAAGGAGAACAATGATGACAGTGAATAAAAGGAAAACAATAATTGCAGTAGGAAAACAGTGGTTGAAGTGGTTGTATTATCAGTGTAAAGATATGGACCGGGGTCCACATTTCACTAGTGGTGTCTCTCCAAAACAGATAGATAACATGCTGGGTAAACAAATTACAGCTGGGCAATTGACATATATAAAGGCTGCACCATAGTGCAAATGCATGACATGATGATTACTATGTGATTCATGCGGGCATTACAACATAATTCATAGACCGTTATCCAACTGCATCTATGACTAATTTTCCACCCTTGGAGCGTCATCCAACCAAGCCTCGGGTATTTAGTTGCAAGCAATAGTTAATTACATTAAGCAAAGTGTGTAATGTAAACATCGTTGTTTTCTCCCTAATGGCAATATCACATCCCCCACCCATTACGTTTCTGTCACTCGAGCGTGAGTGAAAGGGAGGCATGAACCCACTATCAAGCATAAATGCTCCCTCTTGGAGTTACAAGCATCAACTTGGCCAAAGCAACTAGTAGTAACGGAGAGCATGCAAGATCATAAATAACATAAACATGATAGATTGATAATCATTGGACATAGCATTCAATATTCATCGGATCCTAGCAAACACAACATGTAGCATTACAATAAGATGATCTTGATCATGTTAGGTAGCTCACAAGATCTAAACATGAGGCATAAAGAGGAGAGAACAACCAGCTAGCTACTGCTATGGACCCGTAGTCCAAGGATGAACTACTCACACATTACTACGGAGGCATGCATGGTGATGAAGAGCCCTCTGGTGATGATTCTCCCTCCTGGCAGGGTGCCGGGGAGAGCTTCAGAACCCTCACAAACTAGGGTTGATGATGACAGCGGCTACGGAACTTTTGGTGGAAAAAGGCTCGGATATTTAGGGTTAACCCGTGGAGGGGCTTAAATAGGCGAGGGGGCAACGTCGGTGGGTGGCCAGGGGGGCACACCACCTGGTGGCGTGGCCAAGGGGGGCCGCGCCGCTCTATGGTGTTGTCCCTCTAGGCCCCCTCTGGGTCCCCTCCGGACTCTGTCTACGTGACAGATTTCTAAGACCCTGGGATTTTGTTTCGTCCAATTCCAATAATATTTCCAGAACAAATTTTCTGAAACAAAAAACAACAGAAAATAGGAACTGACTCTGTGGCATCTTGTGAATAGGTTAGTCTAAGGAAATCCATAAAAATGACATAAAGTGTATAGGAAACATATAGCATATGGCATGAAAACAACATGGAACATCAAAAATTATAGATACGTTTGAGACGTATCAACCTTCCTCTATTGTTCTTGGATTTGGTCGTCCATGTCGGAGGCACTATCTGCCGGGATGTCCTTGGGCTTGGGCTTTGGGTTGAACTGTCGCTTGAAATTCTTCCCCTTGTATCTGGCATCAGCTTCCTTCCTCAACACACTGTTGAGCCGACATTGCTAGTTAATATGGTTGGGCGTCCCAAACCTGGAATGGTGGAGGCAAGGTTCGCCTTTTACCTCATCCCAGTCCATATTTTTTTATGTCTTCGTTGACATAGCTTTCCTTGGGTTTGCTCTTCCAATGTCTGCCATTGGTTTGTCCGCTTTTTCCGAAGGCGGCATTCACCTATTTTGGTGGCTTTGCAAGATCTTCGCCAGTCTTATGTTCCTCCTTTGGCTGTCTTCGAGTGTTGATGTACTGGTCGAATTTTCCTCCATTGAGATCGTCCACAGCTGCGTGCTTGTTGGCGGTAGTCAACATGGATCTGAGGTCTAGATGATCAGATGATGTTATCATGGATTTGACGTATCCATTCCTTAGGTCATTGACGAAGGCATGCATTGTTTGGAGGTCACTAACCTCCTTGCAGCTATTCTTTAACGCAATCCATCTTGATATGAAATATATGTTGGTTTTGTTGTCGTATTGGACGCAACTTTGTAGCTCATTAATGCTCTTAGGGCATTTATACGTCCCCCGAAAATGCTGGGTAAAGACTCTTGCCATGCCCTCCTAGCTGTTTATCGACTTTCGCGGCAAGCTCTCTATCCATGTTCTTGCTCCTTGGATTAGCATCCAGGGAAAGAAATACACAGATTTTAAGTTGGAGCTTCCATTGATCTTCACCACCATGTGGTAGTACGGCAACCACGTATCCGGGCTAGAGGATCCGTCGTAACGCTCATGTGTTGTTCTGACCTTGTCGAATCCAACAGGGAGTTCGAGGTGCCTTATATTCTCACCAAGACACTTAGGACCCAGATAATTTGCGTCCTTGGCTGCCTTGGTCACGTCGAGATGTGCTTGGGTGTCTGAATGCAGTGATCTGGAGTGGTGTGAACCATTGTGCCTGGATGTCTCCAGTCGTGGTTCTCCGTTTGCACGCTCGTCGTGAGCGCTATATGCTCTGGGGGCGTCTGGTTTCTGTGTCCTCCCCCATTATCGCGTTGTGGTGACCGTGAGCGCTACCGCCGTTGGCTATTGGTTGTTCTTCCATGTCTTCCGTCAGGTTTTTTGGAGGTGGCATATCATCCTTATTTTTCGCAACACGGGTTTGCTGGGGTGATTGTCTCATCTGATCCTAAATTTGGTGAGGTACTTCCTCCTTATGGTGGGCTGAGTCTTTCTTCTAGCTGCCTCCTCCATGCTTTCCATGGCTTGACCCTGTTTTCGACACTTCGTCGTCCCTTTGCCCTTTGTTAGCATCTTTCTGGGCTTTGGAGGTGTTGGATCGATGGTTTTTGTCTTTGTTCTGCACATCTGGGAATTGTCGAATAGCCTCCCCGAGCATATTTTACCATCTTGTTGCTAGACCCTTGCTTGGTGCAGCAACACATTCGAGAACCTCAGTTTTCTTTCGGCGAGTACCGATCGTCATTTAAGATCTCGTGTGCTGCTATCATGTTCACCGACAGGGTCCCGTATACGGGTTTTTTTTAGGCGGGTTGTTTCTTTCGACTAGTTGGTTGCTAGTATCTGACGCCGAGATGGGTTGTCTTCCGGCTTTTGCTTTCTGGGTTTTTACTTGAGAGTGGAGCGCATGACTCTTCTCTCGTATTCTTCGATGGAGGCTTGGGCTTCCGCAATGGTGGCTTTTCTGTCCTTCGGTTCCTTGCGCTTAATTTCTAGAGCATCTGTGTGTTTCACCGGCAACTATCGTCTAGCTTCGAGGAACTTGGGTGGGTTTTGATCCACTGGTATCGTGAGCAGCTCGCACTCATCTAGCTCTTATAGGGTCTCTAAAGGCATTGAGAATTTCTTGTTTTCGTCGTCCTTCTTTATACTGCTGCTTCTGCCTTTCTCTATCACTCCGTCCTGCAAGTCCAACTTCTTGGCGTTGACAGCCTGCCACTTCTTCGGCAGTTTCGCCTTTTGGGGTGGCGGAGATGGTGATTTTGATGGTGCTATCTTTGATCCTTGCAGCTGCACGTCTGGTGTTGTTGGATCTCCTCCTTTTGAAGGGTTCGTTGTATAGAAAACAAAAAATTTCCTACGCGAGAGACACCCGAAATGCCAAGATCTAATCTAGGAGACGAAGTGCAACGGGCAACGAGAGGGTTAAGGAGAACACATACCCTCGAAGACTCAAAGTGGTACGAGATCAAATTTCGTTGCTGGCGTAGTCGTACTCACACCGATCCCGATAGCGAGAAGATGAGCACCGCAATCCGGCGGTGCATCCGTGATCGGTCACACGTATGGTTGATGACGACCTCCGTTCCCTCGTTCCAGCGGGGCGCGGAAGTAGAGGATCCCTCGGAACTCCAGCAGCACGACGGCGTGGTGGTGAAGAAGAATCCCACGGTCAGGGCTTCGCCAAGCGGGAGACCATGGAATGGAGCAGCGGGTGGAGGGAAAATGAAGTGTGCAAGTGTGTGAATGAGGAGGAGCCCTCACCCTCCTTTTATAGGGAGAGGGAGGCAGCCCAAAGGTGGGGTGTGGCCAGCCATGGTGGTGCCCCCACCTCTTCCCTCTTCATGTGAGTGGAAGCTCCACTCACACCCACTCATGCTCCCATAACTTCCCACTTGGAAAATCCAAAAGTTTTCTTTTAATAAATAAATAAAACCTTTTTATTTCTTTATTTCAGCATTTGTTAATTCTATTAACAAACTTTTGCATATAGCACCTCGAATCATTTGTTAATTCTATTAACAACCATTCGACGAAAAACCCCTTGATCTATTTCAATTTTCCCCGAAACCATTTCGGTGCTGTCCAAAATATTCTTCGATATTCCGTATCCTCTCAAACGCGTCATCGAACCTTAAGTGTGTCACCCTACGGTTCGCGAATAAGATAGACATGATCGAGACTCCTCTCCGATCAATAATCAACAGCGGGATCTGGAGATCCGTGATGACTCCTATATATTCAACGATGACTCTCGTGATCGTGCGAACCAACAACGCCGTGAACTATTCCCTTTGTCTCGCGATATTTTACTTGTCCGAGATTCGATCATTGGTATCAACCATACCTTGTTCAATCTCGTAACCGACAAGTACTCTTTTCTCGTTCCCGTGATATAACATCCTTTGTGATCATATCACGTGCTTGCAAGCGGTTTCGATGTGATATCACCGAGAGGGCCCTAAGTATATCTCTCCGTCATTTGGATGGACAAATCCCACTCTTGATCCATGATCCTCAACTAATACTTTCCGAATACTTAACGACACCTTTATAGTCACCCTGTTACGGTGTGACGTTTGATGCCATCAAAGCACTCTTCCGGTATCAGCGATTGACATGATCTCATGGTCTAAGGAATAAGTTACTTCGTATGTTTGATATAACAATGTAAAATAAATGACTTGATCGCATTGCTATATTCTCTTTGGGTATATGTTCATCACATCATTCTTCTAATGACATGACCCCGTTATTAATAACATCCAATGTTCATGATCAGGAAACCTTGATCATCTATTAATCAACGAGCTAGTTAAAAGAGAGGCTTTACTAGGAACCATTGTTTGTTTATTAAGCACACATGTATCAACGTTTCCGGTTAATACAATTCTAGCATGAAAATAAACATTCATCATAAACAAGGAATAAGATAATAACCATTTTATTATTGCCTCGGGCATATTCCCTTCAGTCTCCCACTTGCACTAGAGTCAATAATCTAGTCTGTAAGCACTTTAACACATATGGCGTACTAGTGTTATTACCATGCTTCGCATGCGGTAACATCATCAAAAAGATCTGAACTGTTCAGGTCCTATTGTATTTGCATGTTCTTTGCGTCTACACGCATCACTCATTCTCTAATGAGATGGCTTTGTATATATATGGTCAATTGGTGAAAACTTAATTCCTCAGCTTAAACTGATGTCACTAACATTGTGAAAATGTAGCTTCATAGTGTTAGCATTCTTGGAAACTCACCAAGTTCTGGTGATACCTTAATTCCTCAGCTTAAACTGATGTTACTAACGTTGTGGAAATGTAGCTTCATAGTTTCAGCATTCTTGGAAATTCACCAAGTTCAAAAAGAACTCCTTGACATAAAATACGCTTATAATCAGTTGTTAACACAACGATATACTTTAGCCTTTGTTGTAGTATCTGTCACAATATTTTAATTTTGAAACTCTTTCAAATCCAGCATGGAACTTTCTTCCATCCTATTGTGCTACCCTTCATCACATATTTTAATTGAGATAAAATTACTTGAATAAATGACAAGACTATTAGTGTAACATATTACAACTAATATTTTGTCATTACTATATAGGAAAACATATCCTTAGCATTTCTAAAATGACACAAGGATCTCTCCACTGTTGTCTAATCATCATATGAATTATCCTACTATAACATTTTATAGCATAGGACTCATCTGGTTGTGTACATAGCATGGAAACATGATTTAGAAATCTCAATTTCAATGATGCTCATCATGTGTCAAAACACATGAATCTTGCTCAATTATTTTCCATGTGACAAGAACTCCTTCTTGTCATTTTCATATTGACTTACTTCAATATTTCATCTATGTAATTTGGCTTCAATCATATCAGGTGCGTCAATCCATCTTTTATAGATATCGATGCCCAATATCTTCTAAGCCTTTCATCAATATGAAATCGAAAATATTAACCGTGTTAATTTAAAATACATATTTTCCAATCAACCATATGTAATCTACATAAAGTATTGGAAATATGTCATAGCGCTCCCACTTAATTTCTTGTAACTCTACAAGCATCTTTATCATTCATTGAAGTGTGCGTACCTTTCTAGCAACCTTTTGAATTTACAAAACTCTCAGACTGTGTCAAGTACACATCCTCGATCAAACTTCCTCGAGAGGAGAGTTGGTTTTGTTATTCAACTGCCATATCATAATATGTAACCTTTTGCTATAACTATCCGCAAAGACTAAAGCATCACTACGGAAGATTGAAATCTTGTAGTAGTCAACTCTTTGAACTTCGTCGAAAACAAATTTTCGATAAGTACAAATTTCAAAGGATGTAAAATCCATGTCTTTGTCACTATATAGACCCTTTTGCTATCGTTAGGCATCAAGCCTATCGAAAGGACTACCAAGTCACATACTTGATATTCATACAAGGATACTATGGCGGATATAATGACTCATAGTCAATTTTACGAAGTCAGGGCCCATCATTTGCTTCCTTTATAAGGTTCAGGTCCATTTGTTGTCAAAACAACACTTTACACTTAAACCACAAGTTGTTCTAAGTACAAAGTTTTTGGACTTTACTGGTACAGTTTGCAAACTCATTTGAAGTATCTACAACATTTGTAGTGTCTTCTACTTAGTCAAAATAGTAAACCCCGGAACAACTTCCAGTGCCGTGCTACTCTTGACATGATAACGAAGATTCTCTAATCTCGTTGAGTTTGTACTGTGCTCCCACTCACTTGTTTCGCAAGAACTGCTTTCTCGAGAAATCAACCCTTTCTGACAAACAACATTTGTCTTTTGGTTCGGTGATAGGAGAAATACCCAATGTTTTATTTGGGATAACCTTATAAACATATATTTATCCTATTTTGGTTGTAAACATTTTACACATGCTATGCATACCAAAACTTAAGAAAAATGACAATTCGGGTCACTACCCAAACCATATCTTATATGTTGTCAATTTCAACGGATCATGATGGTGCTCTTTTGAGTGTAAAAGCGGTTGTCCTTGATGTATAAACTACAAAATTATAATGGCAATTTTAATAATCTTACCATGTCAAACAGGGTTTGATTTTGTCTTTTGAATACTCCAATCTAATGTGGGGTATTCGAGAAGTATAAGTTGTAGAACAATTCTGCAACTTCTCAGATGTTTTGCTAAACTTGTAACTCAAACTTTATCCTTTATGATCCAATCATAAATACTTGATTATCTTGTTACATTGATTTTAACTTCATATTAACAACCTTTTGAACCAATTCAAAATGTCAAACTCTGTTCCCTTTAAATAGATATACTCACATATCTACTTAAATCATCGACATAATGAAGGAAAAATTAATCCACCATACATGACTACACATAATGGACTATATACATCAATATGTATAATCTCCACTAAATTAGTCGTCCATTCTACTTTGGCCTATGAACGGAATTCTAGTCATCTTTTGGAAGAGGTCTCACAAGCGTCAATTTATTCAAAACAAAATGACTCCGGAAGTCCATCAATATGGAGTTCCTTCATGTTTTCCTTTCCTATATGAACTAAAATGGTGGTGTCACAATTTAAGTGAAAATCTTTTACGTCTTGCAACGTTTAGCATTCAATCTTATAGATGTTTACTTTACCAACATGATTTATATTAACATATCCATCAATTATGGAATATGGTCATCATTTGAACAATCTCATTTGTTCTCACAAAAGACTAGAACAAAATAACAACTTATTAAGTTCTTAAAATAAATCTTAAATGTTTGGTTCGATACTACAATGAACACAATAACACTTTATTTATGTTCTTGTCATAATCGATTCCACATCTATTACTAGTTCCTTTTAGGCCCTTGTATTTCTTGCATTGCGTTGCTTTGTATGACAACTCATACCAACCAATGTGGTATAAAAAATACCCAAAATACTTTGTTAACTAGTAATACATCTATAACTTGTATATCAAGCATATACTCCTGAGCTGGACTTTTCCAGTTATCTTCTTTTTTCTGCCATATATATATTTGCAATTCTATTTTCAATATTCCCTTTTCATTTACAGAAGAATCAATCAACATCAAACAATGCTAGCTGTACTAGCTCATTTTCTTTGGAGTGTTAGTCATATACTATCACCCATTGAGTCATACTTTGAGTTTGATCGTTCTACTAATATCACCATATTAATAGTATTCTTCTAGATTCCACTCTTAGCAATCTCCAAGTAAGGTAAATGACTTTACCCATACTTTTAATCCATCCTATCATAACAATTTTATGATTAAGCTACTATAGCTCGAAGGAATGAATTTAGAGGATAATTTTTAGCGTCCAACTTCTTGGAATATTCAAACGCCTAGCATCTTCAATCATTGCATATATTCAGATAATATAAGCAAACATTGTCACGCTAAATTTGCATGTATTCAGATAATATAAGCAAACATTGTCACGCTAAATTTGCACTCAGTCATGTTGCTACAAATAAGTTTCTAGATATCAATATATCTTTCACTTGATTGTTTCTGAAAAACAACTCTTTTCAGTTCCAAAATCACCTTGAGCAACAAAACATTCTTTTGAAGATAAAGTAATACGAAAGCAACCATGACTCTGGATTCTAAGTAGGAATTATTTGCTCTCTAGATTAATCAATCATTAACCATATGGAGCTAGGTAGGAAATACCAAAAATCTACAATAGGACTCGATTTTAAATTTCACTAATACGGTACCAATCTTAAATGGTATTTACCAGATCATAACAGTTATATCTCAATTAACAATCTAAGTGTAAGGTAGTTATGTGGATGCCAATGAATACTACAATTTGTGCAAATTCACTTTGATTTGTTGTTCATGATAAATAAGTTCAAGTTAATTCAAACATCAAACCATGAACTCCCACTCAAAAACAACATCCCTCTTAGACGTCTTTAGTGATTACACGAACCAAATTCACTACACCAAAACCGATCATCACGTGAGACGATGTAGTTTCAAAGGCGAACATCGACATGTTCATCATATCATCCATATGACTCATGCTTTACCTTTCGGTTACGTGTTCCGAGGCCATGGCTGTACATGCTAGGCTCGCCAAGTAGAACCGTAGTATTGCGTGTGTTTCAAGACCATGTCTATACATGCTAGGCTTGAAAACACCCGTTGTATGCGAACGTTGAGTCTGTCACACCCGATCATCACGTGGTGTCTCGAAACGACGAACTTTCTTAATGGTGCATACTTAAGGAAGAACACATTTTTATCTTGATATTAAGTGAGAGGGATCATCTTATAATGCTACCGTCGCTATCTAAGCAAAACAAGATGCATAAAAGGATTAACATCACAAACATCACATGTAAGGATAACGTGATATGATATGGTCCTTCTTGGACTTGATCTCCATCATGTGCATTATGGTATGATCTCAATCATTCCACCGGCGTGGTACCAAGTACCACGGTACCCCAAACTTGTCCATCAATAAGAAGACAACCATATGGATACCTTCCGGTATATCAATAATTTACAAAATAGATCATCTCATAATCAAATTTGTAATATTGACCATATCACATCACATGCCCAGCAAAAACTAGTTAGACGCATCTAATTTATTTTTGCATATTTTACGTGGCTTAGGGCTTTCGAGGATAGAACCGTTCATACCTACGAACATCAACCACAACGTTGATAAACATATTTTTAGCAACCCTTCGTAGATTAGATCTGAACTATAGTAGGAGAAACGGACACCCCCTTAGCCACAAGTGAGACAACTCTCGCGTACATAGTACATGTAAACTTAGTCTGGGGCAGCTTCATCCTACTATGCCACTAAGATCATAAAATACTCAAGGAGGAAATAACATGATCATCAACGCCCACATACACCTATGTGTTCTACCCGTACAAAACATCTACGCATAAACCTGGCTCTGATACCACTGAAGGGTTCGTTGCATAGAAAACAAAAAATTTCCTACGCGAGAGACACCCGAAATGCCAAGATCTAATCTAGGAGACGAAGTGCAACGGGCAACGAGAGGGTTAAGGAGAACACATACCCTCGAAGACTCAAAGTGGTACGAGATCAAATCTCGTTGTTGGCGTAGTCGTACTCACACCGATCCCGATAGCGAGAAGATGAGCACCGCAATCCGGCGGTGCATCCGTGATCGGTCACACGCACGGTTGATGACGACCTCCGTTCCCTCGTTCCAGCGGGGCGCGGAAGTAGAGGATCCCTCGGAACTCCAGCAGCACGACGGCGTGGTGGTTAAGAAGAATCCCACGGTCAGGGCTTCGCCAAGCCGGAGACCATGGAATGGAGCAGCGGGTGGAGGGAAAATGAAGTGGGCAAGTGTGTGAATGAGGAGGAGCCCTCACCCTCCTTTTATAGGGAGAGGGAGGCAGCCCAAAGGTGGGGTGCGGCCAGCCATGGTGGTGCCCCCACCTCTTCCCTCTTCATGTGAGTGGAAGCTCCACTCACACCCACTCATGCTCCCATAACTTCCCACTTGGAAAATCCAAAGGATTTCTTTTAATAAATAAATAAAACCTTTTTATTTCTTTATTTCAGCATTTGTTAATTCTATTAACAAACTTTTGCATATAGCACCTCAAATCATTTGTTAATTCTATTAACAACCATTCGACGAAAAACCCCTTGAACTATTTCAATTTTCCCCGAAACCATTTCGGTGCTCTCCAAAATATTCTTCGATATTCCGTATCCTCTCAAACGCGTCATCGAACCTTAAGTGTGTCACCCTACGGTTCGTGAATAAGATAGACACGATCGAGACTCCTCTCCGATCAATAATCAACAGCGGGATCTGGAGATCCGTGATGACTCCTATATATTCAACGATGACTCTCGTGATCGTGTGAACCAACAACGCCGTGAACTATTCCCTTTGTCTCGTGATATTTTACTTGTCCGAGATTCGATCATTGGTATCAACCATACCTTGTTCAATCTCGTTACTGAAAAGTACTCTTTTCTTGTTCCCGTGATATAACATCCTTTGTGATCATATCACGTGCTTGCAAGCGGTTTCGATGTGATATCACCGAGAGGGCCCTAAGTATATCTCTCCGTCATTTGGATGGACAAATCCCACTCTTGATCCATGATCCTCAACTAATACTTTCCGAATACTTAACGACACCTTTATAGTCACCCTGTTACGGTGTGACGTTTGATGCCATCAAAGCACTCTTCCGGTATCAGCGATTGACATGATCTCATGGTCTAAGGAATAAGTTACTTCGTATGTTTGATATAACAATGTAAACTAAATGACTTGTTCGCATTGCTATATTCTCTTTGGGTATATGTTCATCACATCATTCTTCTAATGACATGACCCCGTTATTAATAACATCCAATGTTCATGATCAGGAAACCTTGATCATCTATTAATCAACGAGCTAGTTAAAAGAGAGGCTTTACTAGGAACCATTGTTTGTTTATTAAGCACACATGTATCAACGTTTCCGGTTAATACAATTCTAGAATGAGAAATAAACATTCATCATAAACAAGGAATAAGATAATAACCATTTTATTATTGCCTCTCGGGCATATTCCCTTCACCTTTACCGTCCTGGAGCGCGGCGTCCGCCTTTTCGAGGGCATGTTCTTCCTTGGAGGGTATTTGCTCATCCTCCTTAGGGATTTTTTCTTCTATTGGCTTAGCCTGCACCACCATATAGACGTTGTTTAAGCATCCAGTTTCTTTCCGTACTTTCTCGGCAAAGCCCGTTCCATCGTCATCCTAATATGTTCTAGCTTCCGAGACCTCCTTGGCGTTTATGGCGGCTAGTATGGATTCGGGTTCAGAGCCTACCTTAGAGGGCTCTATTTGCAACATGCCGACAAAGTGAGGTCTATTTGGCGGAACTTATAAGGAAGGTACGGCTGTAGATCTGTTTGGGCTACATGTGTTTTCCTTACCTACGTTGGCGGGGTGGTGGGCAGGCGGAAAGAATTTGCTTCCTCCATGAAACCCCATTTCCTCTATCGTTAGCCTGGCGAAGATGTTGAGGGATCCGACGGGGATGACGTACAAGCAAACAAGTTGGTTGAACGGATAGTATGGGCACCTAGAGGGGGGTTGATACGTCTCCAACGTATCTATAATTTCTGATGCTGATATTATGCCAATTTCTACATGTTTTCTCCCTTATTTATAGCATTTTTATATGTTTTCCGGGACTAACCTATTAACAAGATGCCAAGTGCCAGTACCCTGTTTTCTGCTATTTTTAGTTTCAGAAAAGTTGTTCTGGAAATATTCTTGGAATTGGAAAATTCAAAGCCCGGAAGTCCTATTTCCCCGGAAGCATCTAGAAGACCGAAGAGGAGTCGAAGAGGGGCAACAGGGGGGCCACACCATAAGGTGGCGCGGCCCCCCTTGGCCGTGCCAGCTATGGGTGTGGGGCCCCTGGCCTCCACCGCCTTTGCCCTTTCGCCTATTTAAGCCCCCCGGATGGAAAACCATAAACACCTGATCAAAATCCCCAAAAAAGTTCCACAGCCGCCGTCACCGTCAACCCTAGATTAGGAGGGTTCTGAAGCTGTTTTCCGGCACCCTGCCAGAGACGAAATCATCACCGGAGGCTTCTACATCACCATGCATGCCTCCAGAGTGACGCGTGAGTAGTTCATCCCTGGACTACGGGTTCGTAGTTGTAGCTAGATGGTTGTCTTCTCTTCATATGCCTCCATGTTTAGATCTTGTGAGCTGCCTATCATGATCGAGATTGATCTTATGTAATTCTCTGTGCTGTGTTTGCTGGGATCCGATGAATATTGACGTTATGTCAAGTTGATTATAGTCTTTATTTGCATATGTTTTTTGTGATCTTGCATGCTTTCCATTGCTAGTGGTTACTCTGGCCAAGTAGTTTCTAGTGACTCCAAGAGGGAGTATTTATGCGCGATAGTGGGTTCATGCCTCCTTGTTTCCTTGCTCGAGTGACAGGAACGTGAAGGGGGAGGATGTGCTATTGCCATTAGGGAGAAAACTGCGGTAAGAGTGCCCATGTGCATAATCATTGCTTACATTACACACTTTGTTTAATGCAATTATCTGTTTCTTGCAACTTAATACCTAAGGGGGTTCGGATGATAACCTAAGGGTGGATTATTAGTCATAGATGCAGATGGATGTCGGTCTATGTATCTTGTTGTAATGCCTGCACTAAATACCATAGTAATCTTCATGTCATATTGTGCACTATGGTGCAACCTCTATTTGTCAATTGCCCAGTTGTAATTTGTTCACCCAACATGCTATCTTTTATGGAGAGACACCACTAGTGAAACTATGAACCCCGGTCCATTTTCTTACACTGTTAAAACAAACCACAACTATTTCCTGCTTTCTTTACTTACTGCAAGCATACACTGTTTTCCACACTATACGTCTAATCTTTTTTTCAGCAAGACCGGTGAGATTGACAACCTCACTGTAGCGTTGGGCCAAAGTATTATGGTTGTGTTGTGTGCAGGTTCCACGTTGTTGCTGACACCGGTGAAGCGCCAGCGCCACCGTCAGTGGCATCAACCTTCCGAAGGTCCTCTTTCTCCTACTGGATTGATAACCTTGGTTCCTAACTAAGGAGAAATACTTACTGTTGTGCTAATCACACCCTCATCTTGGGGTCTCCCAACAAACGTGTGTATCACGAGCATCAAGGACATTTTCTGGCGCCGTTGCCGGGGGGAAGGAAGTCTTCTGTCAAGGGGAGTCTCTCACACTCAACCTCTTTATTTTTTTATTGTCTTGTTTTTATTTTTGTCTTGTTTTTCTTCTCTTTACAAAAAAACAAAAAAATTAGTTTACTTTATAGCATAGAAAGCAACTCAAGTATTTTCAAGTGAAGCATTCACTTGCTATTTTTGCTTTATCATGCTTGCTATCAATGTTTGATGTCTTTGAAACTAGATCTTTTAAGCAAAGTGAGTTCACGGATGAATAACAAAAACATTATAAGGAACACCGCTTGTCACAAAAAGGGACACACTTATGGGAGAAAATTAATTAATTGCATGACTATGCTAAAAACTTGTGCTCCACCTATAATGTTACTTATTGCTTTGATAAATCTTGCTGCTGTAGGAGGTATAAACACCTCCCTTTTGAATGTGAGTATAATGATGATGTTACCATATCTTCTTATGTTAAAGGAAATTATGAATTATATGATGTGGAAGAATTTATTGCTTGGAAGGGTGCATTCGAAATTTCCTATTTGCTTGAAAGTATTAATGATGCACCTTAAAAATATGAGATTTATGCTATACTTTAATATTTCTTTGATAATTACAAGGATTGTACTTACTACATAATGGAATATCTTAATAAATTCTCACAACCTAAGGAAGTAACTAATGCCTTGCAGGAGCCTATGGAAGAAAAAATTGCTGAATCTGGAAGCTCATTGAATGTAAAAGAGGAGGAGAGTGATGATCAAGAGGAGGAAGAATGGAGCTACACATGTCAACCTCCCAATGATAGTAACTCTTTAACACATACATTATTTGATGAAATTGATACTTGCTATACTTGTGACCTTGATACTACTATGAATGAAACTTGTAAGAATGATATTGCTACTGCTTTTTATGATAATCCATGCTACTTTGACAAATCCTATGAGAATCCTTTGTTTATTCCAACTATTGATATGCATGATAATGAGGATGTTTGTTTAGAAAATTCATATGATAATGCTCTTGATGATGGTCCTATGTTACTTGATGTTATAAATTATAATGCTACTAATGTGTCCATACCTTTTATGAGTGATCAATCATCTTTCTTTGCTATTGTTAAAAGTGGAAAAAAAGAGGAGCCGATTTTAAATTTTGATCCCACTATTTTTTAGCTTGATATGAATTGTGTGCTTTTAGACCATGAAAAAAATGATTTATGTGATAATTATGTTGTTGAGTTTGTTCATGATGCTACTCAAAATCATTATCAGAGAGGAAAATATGGTTGTAGGAATTTTCATGTTACTAATACACCTCTCTTTTTGTTGAAAGTTTTGAAGTTGCTCTTGTTCTACCTTCCCATGACTTCTAGTTTGAGTTTCTTTAATTTATTTATTTACAAGATTCCTATGCATAGGAAGTGGGTTAGACTTAAATTTTTTGGTACTTGCTTCTTGATGCTCTATTTTACTTAATTCCTATTTCTTATGTGAGCATCTTCCCTTTTTATTCCTAGCTGAAAGGCATTAAAGAAAAGCGCTACCGGGAGACAACCCGTTTTATTTCGCTGTTTTCAACCCGTTTTCTTTCGTTTTCTTTGGTGTGATTTGCACCTGGGTGTTGTCTATTTCCTTAGCAACCCCTCTGTATCTTTTCTTTTGAGTTTCTGTTGAGCCAAGTAAAGCGTCTAGTGGAAAGTTGAGCCTATATTTCGGATTTCTGCGCAGGAAACAGATATCTTCTGTCCACTTTTAATTCCGTTAAAAATCACAGAAAATTCAAAATGACCTGAGATTTTTTATGCTTAATCCTGAGTTACATACGCAACTTTTCTTAGAGTACCACTTTTTGATTTGAGCAACAGAAGATTTTAAAAAAATCGATCTTTACCTGCTGTTCTGTTTTGACAGATTTCTGCCATTTATCGCATTTGCATCTTAATCTCTTTCTTTTGGTGTTCTTTTGAGAAAAAGAGTTTTGAAAGAAGTTGTAACAGTAGTTAATGTGTTTTTGAGTGTTAGACTTGTGTTGAAACTGAACTATGTGAATTTATTATTTCGATTGCACTAACGTTGCTAATGAAGATTGTGAGAATTTTCATGTGAAGGAAGTTTTCAAGGGTCAAGAGAAGAGGATGATATGATGTGATCAAGAAGAGTGAAAAGCCTAAGATTGGGGATTCCATGATAGTACATACAAGAAAATTCCAAGAAGACTCAAGCGTCTAAGCTTGGGGATGCCCAAGGCATCCCCTTCTTCATCAACAAATAATCAGGTCACTTCTAGTGAAACTATATTTTTGTTCGGTCGCATCTTATGTGCTTTACTTGGAGCGTATTTTAATTTTTTCAGTTTTATTTTTCTTTTGATTTCATTTTGTTTTTAATTTTTCAAAAATATTTGTTGGACCCCAGCATTCTTTTATTGGAGAGTGACACGATCCTCTTTTTCATGAGAATACGTTGTATTCTTAGTCTCTGTTTGGCTGCTGCATTTATTCAGGTACTGTTTTGCATGCATCTCTTATCAGAGATGTTAGTTTTAGTAGTATTATGTGATTAATCTCATGTTTTCTTGCTGTATCATAAAGAGTATTTTTGTTAAAGAATGTTTTGTATGGTGCTTGTTGGGAGAAAGAAAACTGCTGCTTGAAGTAGAATTTATAACAGTACTAGTAGAAGCTTGTATAGACTGTGGCTAGAAATTTTTCATGCCATGCTAAATGTTATTTTAGTTTTAAAGCCTTGTGGTTATTGATTAGCATGATTAGCCTCAAATATCTGAGAGTGTTTAATATGTATTGAAAGATTCATGAGTTGTTCTTGTCATAGTAAAGCATCAATATATGGTATTCTCTTTCGAATGATTTATTTGGTTGACTTGGCGCATGCTCACACCATGTTTATGACTACAAACCAGTCATGAATAGCCTCCATGACCACTTAGTTCTTGAACTTGTGCTACTGCTTATGTTTTAATTAATGATGCTGGTGTCTCTATGCATGATTATGGATCTTATGCTCTCTTGATTTCTCGCTCCCAGTCTTTTGCTAGCCTCCACCTGTACTGAGTATGAGCTCTACTCGTGCATCCAAACTCCTTTAAACCAAAGTTTTTCCCATTGTGTACACCATACCTACCTACATGTGGTATTTAACTGCCATTCCAAAATAAATTGCTCATGTGTTACCTTTAAAACCTTCAAAATTATTCCTGCTTTATGTTCCTGTTTTTTCTCATGAGGACGTAAATAGAGAATCTTTATCTCACTTGTTGATTGGATTTCACACCCTGGATGTAACACCCGGGGATCCCCCCCAATTAGTTTGTGTGTTTTTTTTCCTTTTTGCATCATCATGTCATCTGCATTGTAAAACTCACCAAACAATTAAAATTTTGCCAATCCTATTGTCATAAAATCTAAGTTGAGTTTGTGGCCTCAAAAATTATTTCCAATAGTGCAAAAACAATCTCTGTAAATTAATAAAAGAAACCAAACAAAAAAAATGTTTGAGTGAGAGAGAGAGCAACCCACCAGGCCAAAACCAGCCCAACAAGCCACCAACCAGCCCACCCACCTATCCCACCTAAACCTACGACCCAGCCCAGGCTCTCCACTTCCAGCCCACCTTGACCTTCTCCCGCGTACGGACAGGGAGCACGAGGAGGGCATGTCGCTGTCCACCTCCACCACCGCACCTGCTCCCTCCCTTTTCCCCTCATCTTAAAGCGAGCCTCGGATCCCCTTGGAAACCCTAGCCTCTCTCCATCTTCCTCCATCCGCCGCCATCTCTCCCTTGAGCCCCTGCTCTTTTTCTGAATTTTTCTTTCCTGCACAAAGAGAGAGACAGAGAGCCGGAGCACGCCGGTGTCGACGTGGTGCCATGAACATCTTCGAGCCGAGCTGAAGCCAGGAGAAGAACCGCGCTGATGTCATCTACCTCTACGCACGGGAGAATCGGCAAGGGATCGATCGCCACGCCATCGGCGTCGTCATTTTCCCTTACGGCCGCGAGCTTCTCCGGCGAAAATCCGTTGACCCGGGCCTCCTCGAGCCGCACGACGGCCCCAAAACCACTGCGGTGAGACCCTCGTCCGATTCCTGGCCTTTAAGTGCAGTTCTGCATCCTCTGTATGTCGCTCTTGTGCGCTGTTGTACTGTTGGCAGCCATGGCCGCCATGGACGAGATCTCAAGCAGGAGCTACTCCAGCGCTCGCCCTACCGTGCTTGCACACACCCCTGAAGCATGCACACTCGCAAACACCACACTCCATCTAGCAGCACACGAGCACCGCACCTTCTGATTGTTGTGGTCGCATTTCCTCGCCGTTCCCGTTGTTTTCTGGTCGTCAATCTGCAGAGGTGTTTGTCTTCAGTTTCATCAGAGGAACACTGCACTTTAACACTTCATGTTAGTTCGGATCGGTATCCTTTCACGAACCGCAGCCTAGCCCAGTGGCTTGGGCCTTCCGAGCGCAGCGCAGGGGCGCGAGATCGAATCCCCGCGGGCGCAAATCACCAACCTTTTTCTCCTTTATTGCGCGCAAGGGACAGGGCCCACCTGTCGGTGACCCTAGATGCCCCGTCACCTCCTAGCACCGCCACGCAGCGCCAGCACGGCACGGACCCCACTGGTCAGTAACTCGGGCTAGCAGCACACACGGTCAGATCTGGAATGGCCCCAGATCTGCGCCCGTATCACAGAGAAGCCCATGGCTTCAGTTTTCTTTTTGCAGTTGGGTCCCTGTAAATTGCAGAACCACCCCTGTAATTCAAACACCCATAACTTCACCAATTCAAATACAAAATGGGCAAATAAAATATGTATTCCATTCAAAATTTCCTGTACTTTTCAATTATGCACTTTGTTTACTGTTTTGCCTAATTAAAATTGGTGCAATAAATCAATAAATTAATTACACCTTTTAAATTGCAAAATGCATAACTTGGGCAATTCAAATCCAATTCCAACATGTAAAATATGTTTTCCAACCAGAAAAATGCAAGGAATATTAATATGCCATCCATGCTCATGTTTGCATCGTGTATATTGTATTTGTAGTAGTGTTATGCATGCCACCTAATAACTAAATATGGAATGTGTTGGGGTAATTAATTTAAATATTGCCCTATTCTATTTAATCTTGTTTAGCTCACCTATCTATTGTTCTCCATGCTAATCAATATTTAACTTGATGGTTAGCTAAACAACTTGAACCAATAATTATTTGTCCGAACTCCGGTTCCGATTAAATTGCTTAATGTTGCATCGTGTGTTGCATCTTGCCATGTCATGCATATAAAATAGTATCATGCTGGATCTTTTGCCGTAAAAGTAATTGTTGCATCCGGTGTTTGTTCTAGTTCGTTGCTTCTTCGCGGATAGGACGCTGAGATGATGTGAGCAACGACAAGTGCTGCTACCTCTACTTGCTGGATTCCAGGCAAGTATACTCACTTTCTACCTATGTTGCCTTTCCTCACTTGTTACCGGTTCTTTCCGTTGTACTTATGCTAGCCTTATGATTCGATACTTGTGTCTCGATCCTAAAATATGTTTACCTTGCAACCATGATATATCCTTCCTTCCACTTCCTATTACATGTTGTTTGTTTACCCTGTTGGCCCTCGTGTAGTAGTTGCATGCTTAGGTTTGTTTGCGCTCGAGTCCTGTTGTCCTTTGTCCTATCACCTGTTTAGTCGATAGTTGGGTTTCAATTCAATCAACAACATGTTAATGTTTTGGGTAATATTAATGGATGTTAAGGCACCGGCAGGAGGCCCGGCGTGGTTTTGAGGCCTGCTAGTGTCGACCTTAATTAGGAAAAGGGTCTTGTCCTCCGATCCATGATGAGCGCGCTAACCGCATGTGGGAAGCGAGTATGGGCGCCCCCCGCAACTTTGATTCGATTCGCATCTCGTCCAAATCGCCTCATTTAGTTCGGGTTTTCCATTTGCCGCATGCATATGCAGGTGCGAACCTTTGGCGCCAGGGTGGAACTTTTGTAGTCGGCATTTAGGGAGACACGTTCTTAGAGTGCTATGAGGGTCCCCTTTTCTTCGTGGGGCTTGATTAGTCGTGCGCTCAATTGCACGGGGTTCTTTGGGCTTGATGTGAAGAAGAGTTGGGTTGTGTTGAGTGCCTCGCTTGGTGGAAGGGCCTTTCCATCTGGCGGGTCATTCTTACGTGTACGGCCAAATTGGTGCATCCCTGCAGGGTTAATCTTCTCGAGAAGCCGTGTTGTCCGCGGTTATGGATGACTTGGTGAAAGTGCTGGCTAACAAGTACTCAGACAACTTACACTTAACGATGATAACTTGACTAGTAATATAGATTACCTCCACCATAAAAATGAATGTAACCTTAATCAACAGTGTGAGTTTCCTTGGGTTGCTTCCTTAGTAGGGGGTAACACTGGATGGGTATTGTTTGGTGAGTAGTTATAGTTGGTTTTGTCGCGCTATCTTATCCCTTTCTTTTAGCCGGATGTTGTAGCGCGTCTCTGTAGTTAGTTAGTGCCCGCTGCCGCTTCTTTGCAATAATCCCTTCCTTTTCGTTGTACCCAAAGTATTTGTATCTTGTGATGATTGGTTACGCTGGTATCTTGTGAGTATGGTTTATCCACTTGCCAGTACTTAATAGTACTGACCCACGAATCCATTTCGTGGCTGCATATTCCACCTTGCAGTCAACAGGTTTGAAGTCTGACGACGTTAGCTTGGGAATCCCTCCGGCTTGGCCTGGGCAGGGATTGGACGCCATCGGTTATCTTCAGGACTCTTAGTTCAATTTGTATCTTGTCCGTAGTCGGACACTATGTTGTTTCTTCCGCTGTTATTTGGATCTTTGTATTGTATCAGTTGTATCCTTGACTCGTTTGAGTCGTCTTGTATATACCTCCTCTGTTGTTGTTGTTGTTGTGGATTATTCGTGAACTGTTGTAATGTTATCACAAGTGGCAACCTGGAATCGGTTATTATGCGGATTTGGGTGGAACTGCCGAAATCTGCATAGTACCCGATCTCGGGGCGTCACAAATGGTATCAGAGCCACGTTTCCGATTCCCGAAGTTGTTTCGATACGAATGGTTATCGAAGCAACGGGTCCGCAAAGCCTGTAGGATAACCTCGCTAACGGTCGTGTTTCTAGAGTGTCAAAAACTATTTGTGCAAAACCTGTTTTGGAAACTTCTTGTTAGGATTCTTGTTTATTCCTTTCCTCTATTCTACTCCTCCTCCTACCTCATTTGTTTTGGAGTCTCCCTCTTGTTTATCTTTCAATGTTCTAGGATTCTACGTGGATGGACGTTTTCTGAGCCTTTAACCTAATAGGTTCGATCATCGGAAGATTCCTGGTGGGAGAAGATCGTCATCAACCCGAGCCAGATTCCCTTGTTAGTGGTGTTGAGAAGTTTTGTTAGTGGTGTCGAGGAGATCAACAAGGTGACCGAAGACTCGATAGTCTGACTTTTCCCGCTCTCTTGGCGTTGGAGTGGATTGTGAGGGCGCAATCCCTTGTTAGTGGTGTCGGTTGTAACACCCGGGGATTCCCCCCAATTAGTTTGTGTGTTTTTTTCCTTTTTGCATCATCATGTCATCTGCATTGTAAAACTCACCAAACAATTAAAATTTTGCCAATCCTATTGTCATAAAATCTAAGTTGAGTTTGTGGCCTCAAAAATTATTTCCAATAGTGCAAAAACAATCTCTCTAAATTAATAAAAGAAACCAAACAAAACAAAAAATGTTTGAGTGAGAGAGAGAGCAACCCACCAGGCCAAAACTAGCCCAACAAGCAACCAACCAGCCTACCCACCTAGCCCACCTAAACCTACGACCCAGCCCAGGCTCTCCACTTCCATCCCACCTTGATCTTCTCCCTCGTACGGACAGGGAGCACGAGGAGGGCATGTCGCTGTCCACCTCCACCACCGCACCTGCTCCCTCCCTTTTCCCCTCATCTTAAAGCGAGCCTCGGATCCCCTTGGAAACCCTAGCCTCTCTCCATCTTCCTCCATCCGCCGCCATCTCTCCCTTGAGCCCCTGCTCTTTTTCTGAATTTTTCTTTCCTGCACAAGGAGAGAGAGACAGAGAACCGGAGCACGCCGATGTCGACGCGGCGCCATGAACATCTTCGAGCCGAGCTGAAGCCAGGAGAAGAACCGCACTGATGTCATCTACCTCTATGCACGGGAGAATCGGCAAGGGATCGATCGCCACGCCATCGGCGTCGTCATTTTCCCTTTCGGCCGCGAGCTTCTCCGGCGAAAATCCGTTGACCCGGGCCTCCTCGAGCCGCACGACGGCCCCAAAACCACTGCGGTGAGACCCTCGTCCGATTCCTGGCCTTTAAGTGCAGGTCTGCATCCTCTGTATGTCGCTCTTGTGCGCTGCTGTACCGTTGGCAGCCATGGCCGCCATGGACGAGATCTCAAGCAGGAGCTACTCCAGCGCTCGCCCTACCGTGCTTGCACACACCCCTGAAGCATGCACACTCGCATACACCGCACTCCATCTAGCAGCACACGAGCACCGCACCTTCTGATTGTTGTGGTCGCGTTTCCTCGCCGTTCCCATTGTTTTCTGGTCGTCAATCTGCAGAGGTGTTTGTCTTCAGTTTCATCAGAGGAACACTGCACTTTAACACTTCATGTTAGTTCGGATCGGTATCCTTTCACGAACCGCAGCCTAGCCCAGTGGCTTGGGCCTTCCGAGCGCAGCGCAGGGGCGCGAGATCGAATCCCCGCGGGCGCAAATCACCAACCTTTTTCTCCTTTATTTCGCGCAAGGGACAGGGCCCACCTGTCGGTGACCCTAGATGCCCCGTCACCTCCTAGCACCGCCACGCAGCGCCAGCACGGCACGGACCCCACTGGTCAGTGACTCGGGCTAGCAGCACACACGGTCAGATCTGGAATGGCCCCAGATCTGCGCCCGTTTCACAGAGAAGCCCATGGCTTCAGTTTTCTTTTTGCAGTTGGGTCCCTGTAAATTGCAGAACCACCCCTGTAATTCAAACACCCATAACTTCACCAGTTCAAATCCAAAAAGGAAAATAAAATATGTATTCCATTCAAAATTTCCTGTACTTTTCAATTATGAACTTTGTTTACTGTTTTGCCTAATTAAAATTGGTGCAATAATTCAATACTTTAATTACACCTTTTAAATTGCAAAATTCATAACTTGGGCAATTCAAATCCAATTCCAACATGTAAAATATGTTTTCCAACCAAAAAATGCAAGGAATATTAATATGCCATCCATGCTCATGTTTGCATCTTGTATATTGTATTTGTAGTAGTGTTATGCATGCCACCTCATAACTAAACATGGAATGTGTTGGGGTAATTAATTTAAATATTGCCCTATTCTATTTAATCTTGTTTAGCTCACCTATCTATTGTTCTCCATGCTAATCAATATTTAACTTGATGGTTAGCTAAACAACTTGAACCAATAATTATTTGTCCGGACTCCGGTTCCGATTAAATTGCTTAATGTTGCATCGTGTGTTGCATCTTGCCATGTCATGCATATAAAATAAGATCATGCTGGATCTTTTGCCGTAAAAGTAATTGTTGCATCCGGTGTTTGTTCTAGTTCGTTGCTTCTTCGCAGATAGGACGCTGAGATGATGTGAGCAACGACAAGTGCTGCTACCTCTACTTGCTGGATTCCAGGCAAGTATACTCACTTGCTACCTATGTTGCCTTTCCTCACTTGTTACCGATTCTTTCCGTTGTACTTATGCTAGCCTTATGATTCGATGCTTGTGTCTCGATCCTATCATATGTTTACCTTGCAACCATGATATAGCCTTCCTTCCACTTCTTATTACATGTTGTTTGTTTACCCCGTTGGCCCTCGTGTCGTAGTTGCATGCTTAGGTTTGTTTGCGCTCGAGTCCTGTTGTCCTTTGTCCTATCACCTGTTTAGTCGTTAGTTGGGTTTCAATTCAATCAACAACATGTTAATGTTTTGGGTAATATTAATGGATGTTAAGGCACCGGCAGGAGGCCCGGCGTGGTTTTTGAGGCCTGCTAGTGTCGACCTTAATTAGGAAAAGGGTCTTGTCCTCCGATCCATGATGAGCGCGCTAACCGCATGTGGGAAGCGAGTATGGGCGCCCCCCGCAACTTTGATTCGATTCACATCTCGTCCAAATCGCCTCATTTAGTTCGGGTTTTCCATTTGCCGCATGCATATGCAGGTGCGAACCCTTAGCGCCAGGGTGGAACTTTTGTAGTCGGCATTTAGGGAGACACGTTCTTAGAGTGCTATGAGGGTCCCCTTTTCTTCGTGGGGCTTGATTAGTCGTGCGCTCAATTGCATGGGGTTCTTTGGGCTTGATGCGAAGAAGAGTTGGGTTGTGTTGAGTGCCTCGCTTGGTGGAAGGGCCTTTCCATCTGGCGGGTCATTCTTACGTGTACGGCCAAATTGGTGCATCCCTGCAGGGTTAATCTTCTCGAGAAGCCGCGTTGTCCGCGGTTATGGATGACTTGGTGAAAGTGCTGGCTAACAAGTACTCAGACAACTTACACTTAACGATGATAACTTGACTAGTAATATAGATTACCTCCACCATAAAAATGAATGTCACCTTAATCAACAGTGTGAGTTTCCTTGGGTTGCTTCCTTAGTAGGGGGTAACACTGGATGTGTATTGTTTGGTGAGTAGTTATAGTTGGTTTTGTCGCGCTATCTTATCCCTTTCTTTTAGCCGGATGTTGTAGCGCGTCTCTGTAGTTAGTTAGTGTAGCCCGCTGCCGCTTCTTTGCAATAATCCCTTCCTTTCCGTTGTAACCAAAGTATTTGTATCTTGTGATGATTGGTTACGCTGGTATCTTGTGAGTATGGTTTATCCACTTGCCAGTACTTAATAGTACTGACCCACGAATCCATTTCGTGGCTGCATATTCCACATTGCAGTCAACAGGTTTGAAGTCTGACGACGTTAGCTTGGGAATCCCTCCGGCTTGGCCTGGGCAGGGATTGGACGCCATCGGTTATCTTCGGGACTCTTAGTCCAATTTGTATCTTGTCCGTAGTCGGACACAATGTTGTTTCTTCCGTTGTTATTTGGATCTCTGTATTGTATCAGTTGTATCCTCGACTCATTTGAGTCATCTTGTATATACCTCCTCTGTTGTTGTTGTTGTGGATTATTCGTGAACTGTTGTAATGTTATCACAAGTGGCAACCTGGAATCGGTTATTATGCGGATTTGGGTGGAACTGCCGAAATCTGCATAGTGCCCGATCTCGGGGCGTCACACTGGACTAGTGGCATCATCCGCTTATCCAAATGATAGAAGAGCTGACAGCGGGGTGCCCAGCCTCAAATTAATGCAAACAAATTCTCTTCACTATTTTTGCCCCTGATTTATCAGCCAAAGCATAATTGTATAAACAAAAGAGAAAGAGGGATGACCTTCTACACCAGTTGCGTCCTTCACCATGGGAGCCACTCTTGTGAATCCAGTTGGCTTGTGACGTACTGTATTTTATGTTTACCATTCGTTGACATTAGCATACATCTCCCAAAATATAGACATTACTCCACAAATGTAAAACTTTTAATACCTCTATTTAATAAAATAAAGCTCTAGCACATGAGTGATCCCTGCTTCCCTCTGCGAAGGGCCTTTCTTTTACTTTTATGTTGAGTCTCCATGTTCTAACTTTATGCACAGTTGAGAGAGCATTTTTGCCATTCTGAGTTCTATGTGTATTTATCCCATAAGCATCAATAATTACTTCATGATGTGTTATTATTTGTTCTAGTTTTCCTCATGAACTTTGAAGGTGTCCTGGCATTTATGTTTTGCCCCACTCTTAAGGACTATCGAAATATCACGTTGCCATGATTTCTCTATACCTAAAACAAACGTCTACCTTTCTTTGCTTTATTATTCATGATTCTTTATTTGAGTTACTCTTCATGATGCAAAGTAATTGCTATGCTTTATTATTAAAGTTTTATTTATCATGCCTTTGTTTAAAGTTTTATGATCTCAGCGTGCATATTCTTTTACATTAGATTGATCAAGTTTATGTTAGTAGCATGTCACCTCATAAATTATTGTTTTATCGTTTACCTACTCGAGGACGAGTAGGAACTAAGCTTGGGGATGCTTGATACGTCTCCAACGTATCTATAACTTCTGATGCTCCATGATGATATTATGCCAATTGCTACATGTTTTCTCCCTTATTTATAGCATTTTTATACGTTTTCCGGACTAACCTATTAAGAAGATGCCAAGTGCCAGTTCCCTATTTTCTGATGTTTTTAGTTTCAGAAAAGTTGTTCTGGAAATATTCTCGGAATTGGAAAATTCGAAGCTCGGAAGTCCTATTTTCCCCGGAAGCATCCAGAAGACCGAAGAGGATTCGAAGAGGGGCAATAGAGGGGCCACACCATAGGGTGGCGCGGCCCCCTTGGCCGCGCCAGCTATGGGTGTGGGCCCCCCTGGCCTCCACCGCCTTTGCCCTTTCGCCTAATTAAGCCCCCCAGATGGAAACCCCTAAACACCTGATCAAAATCACCGAAAAAGTTCTGCAGCCACCGTCACCGTCAACCCTAGATCAGGATGGTTCTGAAGCTGTTTTCCGGCACCCTGCCGGAGAGGAAATCATCACCGGAGGCTTCTACATCACCATACCTGACTCTGAAGTGATGCGTGAGTAGTTCATCCCTGAACTACGGGTTCGTAGCTGTAGCTAGATGGTTGTCTTCTCCTCATATGCCTCCATGTGTAGATCTCGTGAGCTTCCTATCATGACCGAGATTGATCTTATGTAATTCTCTGTGCTGTGTTTGCTGGGATCCGATGAATATTGACCTTATGCCATGTTGATTATAGTATTTATTTGCATATGTTATTTGTGATCTTTCATGCTTTCCGTTGCTAGTGGTTACTCTGGCCAAGTAGTTGCTAGTGACTCCAAGAGGGAGTATTTATGCTCGATAGTGGGTTCATGCCTCCTTGTTGCCTTGCTCGAGTGACAGAAACATGAAGGGGGAGGATGTGTTGTTTCCATTAGGGAGAAAACAGCGGTGAGAGTGCTCGCATGCATAATCATTGCTTACATTACACTCTTTGTTTATTGCAAGTATCTGTTGCTTGCAACTTAATACCTAAGGGGGTTTGGATGATAACCTGAGGGTGGATTATTAGTCATAGATGCAGATGGATGTCGGTCTATGTATCTTGTTGTAATGCTCGCACTAAATACCATAGTAATCTTCATGTCATATTGTGCAGCACGGTGCAACCTCTATTTGTTAATTGACCAGTTGTAATTTGTTCACCCAGCATGCTATCTTTTATGGAGAGACACCACTAGTGAAACTATGAACCCCGGTCCATTTTCTTACACTGCTAAAACAAACCACACTATTTCCCGCTTTCTTTACTTACTACAAGCATACACTGTTTTCCACACTATACGTCTAATCTTTCTTTTCAGAAAGACCGGTGAGATTGACAACCTCACTGTACCGTTGGGGTAAAGTATTTTGGTTGTGTTGTGTTAAGGTTCCACGTTGTTGCTGACACTGGTGAAGCGCCAGCACCACCGTCAGTGGCATCAACCTTCCGAAGGTCCTCTTTCTCCTACTGGATTGATAACCTTGGTTCCTAAATAAGGGGAAATACCTATCGTTGTGCTCATCACACCCTCCTCTTGGGGTCTCCCAACAAACGTGTGTATCACGAGCATCAGGGTTGAATAGGTTCTACTTCCAAATTTTAATACTTTTTCGATTTAGGCTTGACACAAAGGTAAATTCTCTAGATATGAAACTACGGTGAATTTACCTATATGACAAGGGCTACACTAAGAAAGATACAAACACAAAGTAAAGGTAAAGGATAGAAGGAACCGATAGCGGAAGCATGCGGAGATAAAGATGTATTCCCGAGTTCCTCCCTTTGAGGGGTGTACGCCTTGTTGGAGGAGTGTGATTTTCGCCATGAAGGCCTACTCAACGCCACAAAGGTCTCACCGTATTCTCCGATGAACTTTTCCATGAAGGCCTAGTTCACCTTCAACTATGGAATCCTTCAAGGAGGAATCCAGAGCCTGTTCAATGATCTTGAGGCACACACCCACAACTGAATTGGGGGCTCTCAAGAACACCAAGAATCTGCTACAAACAACAAGTGAGTAACAATGAAGTCCAGATTTTCCACAAGGAAACCCTTGGCACGAATCTCTCAAGTGATTGAGGGGGAAATGAAGAATAGCTTGGTGAAGATGTAGATCGGGTCCTTCTCTTTAAACCCTCCAAAGATCAACGAGTTTGGGTGGAGGGATTGCGAGATCCCTTGAGTTGGTGAGATAAATTAGTAGAGGACATTAATGATGGGCGAGCTGACTTGAGATTGAAGAAGGAGAGGGGTATTTATACCTCCTCTCAAAATGTGGCGATTGCAGAACCTTTGGGGCGGAATATCCGCCCCCTCGGGCCATATCCGTGGGGGGGGGGCATCTGCATGCCTCGCACCAAAGTCCTTAGCCAATTTTGCCATTTTGAGTTTCTAGGGGTGGAATATGCGGCCCCTAAGGGCGCGGAATCCGTCCCCTGAATATCCGGCCTCTAGGACATGAAACGTGCGACCAATATTCCGGGCCACCTCTGCAAGCCCCACGTGCTAGTCCTTAGCACAATTCCTGCACCAAGTTTCTAGGGGGGAAATATCCGGCCCCCGAGGGGGCAAAATATCCGCCTCCTGGAATATTCGGCCTCTCCGGGCCAAATATTCCGGCTAGACCAGGGGAAGAACCATCGAGCTTTTCTTTGAATTTTTGGTGCTTGGTGCTTGTAAAATATATCTAGATAGCCTATACCACTTAGCACATAGTTAAATATCACTAGTGTTGTTAACTAACACACAACACCTTAAGGAATAATAAATGCAGTTTCAATCTCCCCCTTTTTGGTGTTAGATGAAAACACATGGATTTTTTATGAAATCAAAATCAATATCATGAAAAATAGAAGCTTCCCCTAAGTGTGTGCATAACTGAATTTCACAAGAACCAAAATGCACAACAAATGGTTCATTGCTAGAAGATAAGACAAGCATGATATGAGACATAGAAATAAGACATAGTTGAGCTTAAACCTTGCACAAGAGATGATGGTAGATAAATATCACTCACAATATCATCATCACATAATTTTCAACATAGAAGATAATAGATCATCCATATGTCTCACACAATAATAGAAATAAGACTGAAACCAAAGAAAATAGTTAAAGCAAATGAAAATAAATGGACACAAGCTCTAAACAGATAATGAGAGCACATTATTGTGTCCGACCCATGTAAATCCTACAGATACTCCTAATAGAACTACTTATCACCCTTTGGCATCGAATACCAAAAAGGAAGAAGAGAGATATATGCTACACTTCCCAAGGTAGTCACTCCGAGTCCTACGGGTCCTCTGAAGCATCATGCTCGCTCTGCACCTCCTCGTCATCACCACCATCATCCTCTAGATGATTAGCAAAAGGTACGCGATAGAGGGAACGCTCCAATTCAGCCCAAGGATACTAAGACGAGTCCATGTTCCACCGAGAGTAAGAGAGAGGTTGAGAAGAACAAGGAGGGGTACCGGAGGCACCACTAACATGTTGAGGAATCTACTTATGACTCCCTGCCATCATGTGGTCCTTCCGATAGGCATTGTATTGCTCCATGCGAATTACCACCTTTATGGAGAGGATGATATGTTGAAATCAACTGAGATCCTTCACCTTATAGGAAAAAAAGGAAGCTGAAGGCATGTAGACCCTACTAGTGTTGTTGCTCCTACGAGCATCTGCCATGAAAGTGTCAATGGAAACAGCTGGAGTGTTCTTCTTCTTCTTCATGTAGAACCTCTTGAACTTATTATCCACACGGTTCCCGCTCAGATCATAGTCCTTCATCATGTCCTCGATCAGCATCATGATGTAAGCATCATACGGGATAGTCAACTGGGAAACCATGGCATCATGCATCTCGTGGAAGATATAATCCATCACATCAAGAGTGAAAACCTCCTCATGATCTTCAGAAACAATAATCTCATGAGCAATCAGAAGAAGGTCCACAAGAGTCTCACGAATAGCATTATTATTTCCACAACTCGGGTCAATGTTCTCACGAAAGATCCTCACAATTAGGTCATAGAGCAGCAGAAGACCCCCATTCTCACCAATCACAACATCGGGGCCATCCTCACAAGTCGTTCTTGCTAGTCCTCTCAGAAGAGTGGAGGAGAATACCCGAAGGACGAGCCTCTCCTTGAAAAGGATAGCCAAAAACCCTTCCAAAGTCATGGAAGGTAGCCTCATAGAGCATAGAGAAATACATCCACTTCATAGTCCTACCATCATCACCCTTCATAACCAGAGTAGCAAAGAAGTGCTTCAGGAGAGTAACATTATAGTCGCATTGGAACTCCATGAGATGGTGAAGTCCCATCTTATGTGTTATTTCCACAACCTTAGTAAATTCCTTTTTTCCTCGAAGAAGTTTCATATTTATGGGATACATAGCTCTCAGAGGATGCCCAAAGGTCCGATAGATTTCATCATATATATGCTTCTGCTTCATGCACCAAAAGTTCACATTCTGAACACCTTCCTCTTTCTCCTCATTCTAAAACCAGTCAAGTTGACTCATAGCTGAGTAATCAATGCCATCCATGTCTTCCTTATAGTTGACCCTCTCGACTTTCCCTTTCTTCTTAGCATCAACGGGTACCTTGACCTTCCTCATGGCCTCACGGCTGCACTGATAGATCACACACTCATCAACAAGGGTACCATCCTCACCAGGACGAAGAGCATATTTGCGTGCCCGCTTCGGAGGGGCATTCGCCGGAGAGTCACCTGTGAAAGAGAATAATAGGTGGATAGCAAAAGATAAGTATACACAATCTGAAAATGAAATCATAAAAACATTAGAGATGGTACAAGAAATTTAGGATTTTTCAACTGCTGTCAAGGGGACGGATACTCCGGTCTATGAGGGGGCGGATATTCCGGCCCATGTGGGGGCGGATATTCTGTCCCACGGGGGGGGGGGGGGGGATATTCCTCCCCTACAAAAAAAATTCAAATTGATTCTAACCTAGGTATAACAATAGATCGGAGAACATAGTACGAAAACTAGTGTATCTACAATGCAATAGAGAGTAATGGAATCATCTACCCCAATGAATTGAGGAACCGCGTGGGGAAGAAGATACACGAAAGGTTGGAGGATCGGGCCCGGAGGGGGACCCAAAAAAATTGATGGTCAAAACTCCTCCGACGAGGAGGGGGCGGCGGCAGGGAGCAGTGGGGAGTGAGAGGGTCGAGGGTGAATGAGAAGTTTGAACTGGAACTTCCCACCTTGTCCTCGTCTTTAAAAATGGAAACTGCTTGGGCCAGATTATCCGGCCTGTTGCGCTACTTCCTCAAAAACAAAAAGAGGACACTTGTGTGTATGAGATAGACATTGTTTTTTAGAAGAGATGGGCTTGGGATAGAAATCCAAACTGGTATTGGAACTTCATACTCCCATTTGCAAGAATCAAATGCAAACAGGACAAATTTGAGCATATTTCCAAATGTAAAAGAAAAAACAAGGGATAAGCAAATAAAAACCAAATGAAAACTTCAATAAGAACCAACTCTTCACAAAGAAGAGTTTGGTGGCCTAGGCCACCATGTAATAGAGTATGGTATGTCACCACGAAGATGTATCTTGGGTGCATTGCCAATTCTCAACATTTTAGCTCACAATGCAATATTAGAAAAGAGAGATATAAATGATTTTTTACTTTAAGAATAATGAGGGGAGGCACAGCCCAATGTGTTAGGACAACACTACCCCTATGTCCATGACTATTCCTAAACCCAAACACATAGCCAACTGGGTGTATATGCAAGATCCTCAAGTGAAGCTCCTTGAATCAATGATATTTAGCTCATTCCTCAAGAACATAAAATCTTGTATCATCAAGGGACTTTGTAAATATATGGGAAAGTTGATCCTTGGTGGGCAAGTATGCTAGCTCAATATCTCCACGGGCAACATGATCTCTAATGAAGTGATGACGAATCTCAATATCCTTCGTACTTGTATGTTGCACCGGGTTGTAAGAAATCTTGATGGGACTCATAATAGAGGCACTTTGTCACAATGGACATTATATTCCTTTAGAATTTGCCTCATTCACAACAATCGAGTGAAAGCACTAGCATCTGCCACCTACTTGGCTTTGGCGGTAGAGAGAGATATGAAATTTTTCTTCTTAGAAGACCAACTCGCCAAGGACCTACTAAGGAATTGGCAAGCCCTGGAAGTAGATTTCCTATCAGCTTGATCACCATCCTAATCTGAGTTTGTGTCCCTACTGAGAGAGAAATGTGCCCCTTTTGGGCAACACAACCTAAATCTTGAGGTATGAACCACATACCAAAAGATCCTATGGACCACCCTCAAATGGCTTTACTTAGGAGACGCTTGATACCTTGCACACACACCTACACTCAACACAATATCGGGTGTAGAAGCACAAAGATAAAGCAAAGAACCAACCATAGAACAATACAAATTTTGGTCCACATCTTTACCATCTGGATTACAGATGAGAGGACACTTGGTTTGCGTTGGAGTGATCTTCCCTTTAGCATCTTGTAAGTTGAACCTCTTGAGCATGTATTAGGTATACTTGGCTTCAGAAGTGAAAGTCCCACAAGCCAATTGCTTGATCTCAAAAGCCAAGAGGAATTTGAGCTCTCACATCATAGACATCTCAAACATGTCGTTCATAAGCTTTGAAAATTCATCATTGAAAACTTGATTAGTTGAAGCAAAGATAATATTGTCCACGTATAGTTGGCATATGAAAAGCTCCCCTTAAACCTCTTTTAGAAAAGGGTGGGATCAATTTTCCTAACTTCAAACCTACGGTCTTTCAACAATTCTCTAAGGTGCTCATACCACACACATGGTGCTTGTTTAAGTCCATAGAGATCCTTATGGAGCTTGTAGACATGGTTACAAAAGTTGTGTTCCTAAAACCCCGTGGTTTCTTAACATATACCAACTCTTTCAATGGACTATTTAAAAAGGCACTTTTGGCATCCATTTGTTGCAATTTAAAGTTATGCGAAAACGTATATGCAAGAAGAATACGGATGGACGCAAGGCAAGTCACTGGAGCATAGGTTTCATCAAAATCAATGCCTTCCATTTGAGAGTACCTTTGAGCCAGCAATCTTTCCTTGTTCCTTATGACAATACCATGCTCATCTTGCTTGTTATTAAATATCCACTTGGTGCCAATAACATTGTGGCAATCTTTGGGCTTCTCGACTAGCTTCCACACTTTGTTGTGCTCAAAGTTATTGAGTTCATCATGCATAGCTGATACGTCCATTTTGCATCACTATTTTATATCATAATTTACTGCTATTCATTGATATATTTCATACTTAGAGTTGATATTTATGTTATTTCATCTATTTTGCATGTTTGATGATTATTGGAGAATTAACTGCGAGAACCAAAATTCTGCTGGAAAAAGGACCGTCAAGATACCATATTTCTGAAGATCAGAAACCCAGGGAAAACATCGGGGAGTTTCTATTTAGTCAGATGTCGGAGCCAGCCAAGAGAGGATCCAGAGGGGGCCACCAAGGCCCCACACCATGTGGTGGCTGATGCGTGTGAACACACGTTCATTGGGAGACCCCAAGAGGAAGGTATGAAGAGTGCAACAACAAGTTTTCCCTCAGAAAGAAACCAAGGTTGAATCGACCAGTAAGAGGTAGGAGTAACTTCAGAAGGTTGATGCTGCTGAGATGGCATGGCGCACTACCGGTTCAGCAGCAACATGGAACCTACACAACACAATCAAATCACTTGGCCCCAACGAAGCAGTGAGGTTGTCAATCTCACCGGTTTTGCTGAACACAAAGAGGTTAAACGTATGGTGTGGAAATAATTATGAGAACAATATGAAAGCAGTAGCAGCAGTGTGAAAATAGTGGAAGCTGTGTGAAACAAGTGGAAACAGTGAGTGTATTATAAGTACGAGAAAATGGACCGGGGTCCACAGTTCACTAGTTGTGTCTCTCCATAGAAGATAAATAACATGTGTGGTGAACAAATTACAGCTGGGCAATTGAAAAAAATGAAGGCTGCACCGTAGTGCATATGCAAGACATAAAGATTACTATGTGATTCATGTGGGCATTACAACAAGATACATAGACCGTCATCCAACTGCATCTATGACTAATAATCCACCCTCCGAATATCATCCGAACAAACATTGGGTATTAAGTTGCAAGCAACGGATAATCGCAGTAAGCAAAGTGTGTAATGTAAACAATGTAAACTAAGTAAACACCGTTGTTTTCTCCCTAATGGCAATCAACACATCCTCCATCCGTCACATTTCCGTCACTCGACCACAGATGCAAATGAGGCATGTACAAACTATCGAGCATAAATACTCCCTCTTGGAGGGACTAGCATCTACTTGGCCAGAGCATCTACTAATAACGGAGAGCATCCAAGATCATAAATAACATATGCATGAAGATAACATGATAGATTGATAATCAGAATACATAGCATTAAATATTCATCGGATCCTAGCAAACACAACATGTAGCATTACATAAAGATGATCTCGATAATGTAGGGAAGCTCACGAGATCTAAACATGAGGCATATAGTGCAGAAGAAAACCATCTAGCTACTGCTATGTACCCGTAGTCCAGGGATGAACTACTCACGCATCACTCCGGAGGCGGGCATGGTGGTGTAGACCCCTCCGGTGATGAATTCCCCTCCCGGCAGGGTGCCGGAGAGAGCTCCAGAACACTCCCGGTCTCGGGATGACGATGACGGCAGCCTCAGGTGTTTCTCGGGAAAAAGTGGTATCTCTTTAGGGTTCATGTATCAGAGGGATTATATAGGCGAAAGGGTGATGGCGGTGGACGCCCGAGGGGCCCACACCACCCCAGGCGCGGCCAGGGGGCGCGCCGTCCTATGGTGTGGCCCCTCTCCGGGCCTCTTCGGGACTCCGTGGAACCTTCGGGAAATCTAAGACTTCCGGACTTTGAATTTTCCAATTCCGCGAATATTTCCAGAACAATTTTTGTGAAACTAAAAACAGCAGAAAACAGGGAACTAGCTCTGTGACATCTTGTCAATAGGTTAGTCCTAGAAATCGATAAAAATGACATAAAGTGTATAGAAAACATGTAGGAAATAACATGGAACATCATAAATTAAGGATACATTTATGACGTATCAACACCCCCAAGCTTAGTTCCTACTCGTCCTCGAGTAGGTAAACGATAAAAACACATAATTTCTGAGGTGACATGCTACCAACATAATCTTTAAACACAAGCATGATAGATAAATTTTTAACAGTAAAGCATAGCAATCAACTTGCATCATGAGAAGTAACACAAATAAAAGATCATGAATAATAATGCACTGAAAGATATACGTTTGTTTCAAGCATAGAGATAACATGGCAAAGTGATATTTTGCTTTTCATTAAGAGTGGGGCAAAACATAAATGCCAGGACACCTTCAAAGTTCATAAGGAAGACTAGAACAAATAATTAGAGAACAAACAATAACGCGTCATGAATCAATTAATAATGTTTCTGGGACAAATGCACATTAAACTCAGAATGGCAACTATGCTCTCTCAACTGTGCATAAAATTAGAAGATGGAGACTCAACATAAAAGTAAAAGAAATGCCCTTTGCAGAGGGAAGCAGGGATTAACTTATGTGCTAGAGCTTTTTATTTTATTAAACAGAGGTATAAAATGTTTGACACTCCTTCCAACCATCTTACACAAACCATGGCTAACCGAATCCTCGAGTGCCTGCCAACAATCACATACCGTGGAGGAGTGTCTATTTTTTAGAGAGGTGTATGCTTATTTTCAACGAATGGTAAACAAAAAATATAGTACGTCACAAGCCAACTAGACTTCACAAGAGAGGCTCCCATAGAAGGACGCATTTGGTAGAAGGTCATCCCTCTTTCTCTTTTGTTTACACAATTATGCTTTGAGTGATAAATTAGGGGGAAAATAGTGAACATAGTTTGTTGTATTACTTTGGGGCTGGGCAACCCGCTGCCAGCTCTTCTATCATTTGGATAAGCGGATGAAGCCACTAGTCCAGAGTGTGAAAGTACAGTCAACAAGTGAGATAAATATTCTCTATTTACGTCCTCATGAGCTAAAACTGGAGCACAAAACAGGAGCAATTTTGAAGGTTTTAAACGAAACACATGAGCAATTTACTTTGGAGTGGCGGTTAAATACCACATGTAGGTAGGTATGGTGGACATATTTGGCAAAATTTGGTTTTTGGGAGCTGGATTCACGAGTAGAGCTCATACTCACTACAGGTGGAGGCTACCAAAAGACTGGGAGCGAGAAATCAAGAGAGAATAAAGGCCATAATCATGCATAGCGACATAAACATCATTAATCAAAGCATAAGTGGTTCTACAAGTTTAAAAAATAAATGATCATAAAGTATATAAGTGACTGGTTCATAGTCATAAACATGGTGTGAGCATGCGCCAAGTCAACCAAATAAAAAATTCAAAGGAGAACACCACAAATTTATGCTTCAAAATGACAAGAACAACTCATGATTATTCCAATGGCACATTAAACGCTCTCAGATATTTGAGAAAAATCATGCTACTAAATAAAGACTAGGCTTTAGAATTAAAATAACATCTAGAATGATATGGCCCCTCTAGGTCTCTTCGGGACTCCATGGAACCTTGAGGAATTCTAAGACTTCCGGGCTTCGAATTTTTTAATTCCGAGAATTTTTCCAGAACAACTTTTCTGAAACTAAAAATAGCAGAAAACAAGGAACTAGCTCTGTGGCATCTTGTCAATAGGTTAGTCCAGAAAATCGATAAAATGACATAAAGTGTATAGCAAACATGTGGGAAACAATAAGAAAACAACTTGGAACATCAGAAATTAAGTATACGTTTATGACGTATCAACATCTCCAAGCTTAGTTCCTACCCGTCTCTAGTAGGTAAACGATAAAAACACAATAATTTCTTAGGTGACATGCTACCAACATAAACTTGATCATCAATAATGTAAAAGCATAAGTAAGCTGAGATCATAGAACTTTAACACAAGCATGATAAATAGAACTTTAATAATAAAGCATATCAATCACCTTATATCATGAGAAGTAACTCAAATAAAAGATCATGAATAACAATGCAACAAAACATATACGTTTGTTTCAAGTATAGAGAGAATATGAAAAAGTGATATTTCACTAGTCCTTAAGAGTGGGGGAAAATATAAATGCCAGGACACCTTCAAAGTTCATGAGGAAGACTAGAACAAATAATTAGAGAAGAAGCAATAACACATCATGAATCAATTAATAATGTTTCTTGGACAAATGCACATAAAACTCAGAATGGCAACTATGCTCTCTCAACCGTGCATAAAGTTAGAAGATGGAGACTCAACATATAGGTAAAATAAAGGCCCTTCGCAGAGGGGAGCATGGTTCACTCATGTGCTAGAGCTTTTATTTTATTAAACAGAGGTATAAAAACTTGACACTCCTCACAACCATCTTTCAAAAACCATGGCTAACCGAATTCTCGGGTGCCTACCAACAATCATATACCGTGGAGGAGTGTCTATATTTTAATAGAGATGTATGCTTATGTCAATGAATGGTAAACAGAAAATACAGTACGTCACAAGACAACTAGACTTCACAAGAGCGGCTCCCATAGAAGGACGCATCTGGGTAGAAGGTCATCCCTCTTTCTCTTTTGTTTACACAATTTTGCTTTGACTGATAAATCAGGGGCAAAAATAGTGAAGAGAATTTGTGTTATTAATTTGGGGCTGGGCACCCTGCTGCCAGCTCTTCTATCATTGGATAAGCGGATGAAGCCACTAGTCCAGGTTGTGAAAGTCCAATCAACAAGTGAGATAAAGATTCTCAATTTACGTCCTCATGAGCTAAAATAGGAGCACAAAACATGAGTAATTTTGAAACTTTTAAAGTTAACACATGAGCAATTTACTTTGGAATGGCGGTTAATTACCACATGTAGGTAGGTATGGTGGACACAATGGGAAAACTTTGGTTTTTGGGAGTTGGATGCACGAGTAGAGCTCATACTCAGTACAGGTGGAGGCTAGCAAAAGACTGGGAGCGACAAATCAAGAGAGCATAAGAGCCATAATCATGCACAGCAAAATAAACATCATTAATCAAAGAATAAGGGGTACCACAAGTTCAAAAACTAAATGATCATGGAGGCTATTCGTGGCTGGTTCATAGTCATAAACATGGTGTGAGCTTGTGCCAAGTCAACCAAATAAAACTTTCAAAGGAGAACACCACAAATTTATGCTTCAATATGACAAGAACAACTCATGATTCTTTCAATAGAACATTAAACACTCTCAGATATTTGAGGCTAATCATGCTACTAAATAACCACAAGGATTTAAAACTAAAATAACATCTAGCATGATATGAAAAAGTCTAGCCACAGTCTGTACAAGCTTCTACTTGCACCGTTAAAAATTTACCTCAAGCAACAGTTTCTTTTCCCAACAAGCACCATACAAAACATGCTTTAAAAAACTCTCTAAATGCTACACAAAGCAAGCATCAGAGGACTCACATAACACTACTAAAACTAACAGCTCTGAACAAGAGATGCAATGAAATTGAGAGCTAAACAGGAATTTTTGCAGCAACTAGAAGAAAACTAAGAATACTACCGTAGAAAGTATTCAAACGAAAAAGCAGAGTGTGTCTCTCTCCCAAAGAAAGAATGCTAGGGTCCAACTATATTATTGCATCAACTAGAAAAAATAAAACAAAATAAAAATAAACAAACGCTCCAAGTAAACTTCATATGATGTGACCAAATAAAGATATAGTTTCACGAGAAGTGACCTGATAGATAGTTGATGAAGAAGGGGATGCCCTGGGCATCCCCAAGCTTAGATGATGTAGTATTTTAAAAATATGCTTGGATGAAACACGGGGGCATCCCCAAGCTTTGAACTTGCACTCTTCTTGATCACATATATCACCTCTTCTCTTGACCCTTGAAAACTTCCTTCACACCACACTAAAACAGTAATTCGCATTAGAGGGTTAGTACAACAATTAAAAATCCATTGGTTTTGTATGGAAAAAGTGCCATTGATACTTTTAAACATAAGCTACAGCCATTGATGTTTCCTGAAGCAAAGAAATCCACTTGACATCACAAAAGAGCAAATGCAAGAAAAATGGCAGAATATGTCAAAACCAGAACAGTCTGTGAAGACAAATTTTTTCGAGGCACTTACGTTGCTCAAATCGAAAAACTTAAAGAACAAAAATTTGCAAAATTAGCCGAGAAATAAGCACAAGAAATTTTAGGCATTCTGATTTTTCTATGATTTATATGATTTTTTATGGTGGACAGCAGAAATCGGTTTCCTACGCAGAAATCCGAAAACCAACTACAACTCTTGTCAGAAACCTTACTTGGCACTACTTAAACACGAAAAGAAAGAAACAAAGGAGTTGATACAGAAGTATAAAACCCCTTGACTGAAACTAAACAGAGAAAAACAAAGCAAAAAATAAAACCACGAGTTATCTCCCAAGAAGTTCTTTTCTTTAACTCCTTTTAGCTACGCCCAGAAAAGTGGAATCAAGTATTTTCAAGTGAAGAAGATGCTCACATAAGAAATATGAATTAAGGAAAATAGAGCATCAAGAATCAAGTATAAAACAAATTTAACTCTAACCCACTTACTATGCATAAGAATCTTGCAAAGAAATAAATCCAAGAAGCTCAAACTAGAGACCATGGGAAGGTAGAACAAGAGCAACTTCAAAACTTTCAACAAAAAGAGAGGTGTTTTAGTAACATGAAAATTCCTATAAACATATTTTCCTCTCTCATAATAATTTTCAGTAGCATCATGAACAAACTCAACAACATAATTATCACATAAAGCATGTTTGTCATGGTCTAAAAGCACACAATTCATATCTAGCTCAAAAATAGTGGGATCAAAATTTAAAATCAGCTCCTCTTTCTTTCCACTTTTAGCAATAGCAAAACAAGATGATTGATCACTTATAAAAGGTAGAGGACACATTATAGCAATTCTATTTTCAGTAGCATTATAATTTATAACATCAAGTAATATAGGACCGTCATCAAGAATATTATCATAAATAACAGTAGCAATATCATTGTCACAAGTTTCACTCATAGTAGTATCAAGGTCACAAGTATAGAAAGTATCAATTCCATCAAATAATGTGTGAGTTAAAGAGTTATTATCATTGGAAGGTAGACATGGGTATCTCCATTCTTCCTCCTCTTGATCATCACTCTCCTCCTCTTTTTCATCCAATTAGCGTCCAGATTCAGCATTTTCTTCTTCCATAGGATCCTGCCAGGCATTAGTATTTTCCTTAGGTTTAGAGCATTTATTAAGATATTCCATTATGTAGTAATTACAATCGTTGTAATTATCAAAGCAATATTCAAGTATAGCATAAATCTCGTATTTATAAGGTGCATCATCAATTCTTTCAAGTAAATAAGCAATTTCGAATGCACCCTTCCAAGCAATAAATTCTTCAATTTGTTCCACATCATATAATTCATAATTTACCTTAACATAAGAAGATATGGTAACATCATCATTATACTCACAATGAAAAGGGAGGTGTTTATACCTCCTACAGCTGCAAGATTTATCAAAGCAATAAGTAACATTATAAGTAGAGCACAAGTTTTTAGCATAGTCATGCAATTTATTAATTTGCTCCCATAAGTGTATTCCTTTTTGTGACAAGCGGTGTTCCTTATAATATTTTTGTTGTTCATCTGTGAACCCACCTTGCCAATAAGATCTAGTTTCAAAGACATCAACCATTGATAGCAAACATGACAAAGCAAGATTTAAAAAAGGATAAAAACTACTACTAGAATAAGAACTATTTTTTGTGTGTTTTTGATAAAGAGAAACAAGCAAGACAAAATAAAATAAACTAAGAAAAACAAAAAAAAAGAAAAGAGATTGGAAGTGAGAGACTCCCCTTGCAGAATTTCTCTTCCTCCCCGGCAACGGCGTCAGAAAAGTGCTTGATGCGTGTGATCACACGTTCGTTGGGAGACCCCAAGACGAAGGTATGAAGAGTGCAGCGGCAAGCTTCCCTCAGAAAGAAACCAAGGTTGAAGCGACCAGTAGGAGGAAGGAGTAACTTCAGAAGGTTGAAGCCGCTGAGATGGCAGGGCGCACTACCGGTTCATAAGAAACGTAGAACCTACACAACACAATCAAATCACTTTGCCCCAACGAAGTAGTGAGGTTGTCAATCTCACTGGTTTTGCTGAACAAAAAGAGGTTAAACATATTGAAGGGAATATGCTCGAGAGGCAATAATAAAATGGTTAGTATCTTATTCCTTGTTTTGTATGAATGTTTATTTCTCATGCTAGAATTGTATTAAACGGAAACATTGATACATGTGTGTTTAATAAACAAACAATGGTTCCTAGTAAAGCCTCTCTTTTAACTAGCTCATTGATTAATAGACGATCAAGGTTTCCTAATCATGAACATTGGATGTTGTTAATAACGGGATCATGTCATTAGAAGAATGATATGATGATCATATACCCAAAGTGAATATAGCAATGCGATCAAGTCATTAAGTTTACATTGTTATATCAAACATACGAAGTAACTTATTCCTTAGACCATGAGATCATGTCAATCACTGATACCGGAAGGGTGCTTTGATGTCATCAAACTCACATCATAACAGGGTGACTATAAAGGTGTTGTTAGGTATTCGGAGAGTATTGGTTGAGGATCATGGATCAAGAGTGGGATTTGTCCATCCAAAATGACGGAGAGATATACTCTGGGCCCTCTTGGTGATATCACATCAACGCCGCTTGCAAGCACGTGATATGATCACAAGGATGTTATATCATGGGAACGAGAAAAGAGTACTCGTCGGTAACGAGATTTAACAAGGTATTGTTGATACCAATGATCGAATCTCGGACAAGTAAAATATCGCGAGACAAAGGGAATAGTTCACAACATTGTTGGTTCACACGATCGCGGAGTCATCGTTGAATATATATGAGTCATCACGGATCTCCAGATCCCGTTGTTGATTATTGATCGGAGAGGAGTCTCGATCATGTCTATCTTATTCGCGAACCATAGGGTGACACACTTAAGGTTCGATGACGCGTTTGAGAGGATACGGAATATCGAAGAATATTTTGGGCAGCACCGAAATTGTTTCGGGGAAAATTGAAATAGTTCAAGGGGTTTTTCATCGAATGGTTGTTAATAGAATTAAAAAATGATTCAAGGTGCTATATGCAAAAGTTTGTTAATAGAATTAACAAATGCTGAAATAAAGAAATAAAAATGTTTTATTTATTTATTAAAGAAAAACTCTTGGATTTTCTAAGTGGAGTTTTAAGGGAAAATGAGTGGGTGTGAGTGGAGTGTCCACTCACATGATGAGGGAAGAGGTGGGGGCACACCATGCGGCTGGCCGCACCCCCCTTGGGCTGCTTCCCCCTCTCCTATAAATAGAGGGCATGAGCTCCCTCTCTCTCACACACTTGTCCACCTCATTTCCTCTCCACCCACTGCTCCATTCCATGGTCTCCGGCTTGGCGAAGCCCTGACCGTGGGATTCTTCACCACCACCACGCTGTCGTGCTTCTGGAGTTCCGAGGGATCCTCTACTTCCGCGCCCCGCTGGATCGAGGGAACGGAGGTCATCATCAACCGTACGTGTGACCGATCACGGAGGCACCGCCGGATTGCGGTGCACATCTTCTCGCTATCGGGATCGGTGTAAGTACGACTACGCCAACAACAAGATTTATCTCGTAAAGCTTTGTGTCTTCGAGGGTATGTGTTGTCCTTAACCCTCTCTTTGCCCGTTGCACTTCGTCTTCTAGATTAGATCTTGGCCTTTCTGGTGTTTCTCGCGTAGGATTTTCTTTGTTTTCTATGCAACGACCCCTTCAGTGGTATCAGAGCCGGATCTATGCGTAGATGTTTTATACGGGTAGAACACATAGGTGTATGTGGGCATTGATGATCATTTTATTACCTCCTTGATTATTTTATGATCTTAGTGGCATAGTGGGATGAAGCGGCCCGGACTAACCTTACATGTCCACGTACATGAGACTTGTTCCACAACTGACATGCAACTTGTATTGCATAAGTGGCTTGCGGGTGTCTGTTTCTCCTACTATAGTTAAGATCTAATCTACGAAGGGTTGTTAAAAATGTGTTTATCAACGTTGTGCTTGATGTTCGTAGGTATGAACGGTTCTATCCTCGAAAGCCCTAAGCCACGTAAATATGCAAAAATAAATTAGAAGCGTCTAACTAGTTTCTGCTGGGCATGTGATGTGATATGGTCAATGTTACAAATTTGATTATGAGATGATCTATTTTGTAAATTATTGATATACCGGAAGGTATCCATATGGTTGTCTTATTATTGATGGACAACAAAGATTGGGGTGCCATGGTACTTGATACAACGCCGGTGGAATGATGGAGATCATACCATGATGCACATGATGGAGATCAAGTGCAAGAAGGACCATATCATATCACGTTATCCTTTCATGTGATGCCTGTGATGTTAATCCTTTTTATGCATCTTGTTTTTCTTAGATAGCGACGGTAGCATTATAAGATGATCCCTCTCACTTAATATCAAGATAATAATGCGTTCTTCCTTAAGTATGCACCGTTAAGAAAGTTCGTCGTTTCGAGACACCACGTGATGATCGGGTGTGACAGACTCAACGTTCGCATACAACGGGTGTTTTCAAGCCTAGCATGTACAGACATGGCCTTGAAACACACGCAATACTACGGTTCTACTTGGCGAGCCTAGCATGTACAGACATGGCCTCGGAACACGTAACCAAAAGGTAAAGCATGAGTCATATGGATGATATGATGAACATGTCGATGTTCGCCTTTGAAGCTACATCATCTCACGTGATGATCGGTTTTGGTGTAGTGAATTTGGTTCGTGTAGTCACAAAAGACGACTAAGAGGGATGTTGTTTTTGAGTGGGAGTTCATGGCATAATTTTGAATTAACCTGAAATTATTTATCATAAACAACCAATCAAAGTGAATTTGCACAAATTGTAGTATTCATCGGCTTCCACAAAACTACCTTACACTTAGATTGTTGATTGAGATATAACTGTTATGATCTGGTAAAAATCATTTAAGATTGGTACCGTATTAGTGAAATTTAAAATTGAGTCCTATTGTAGATTTTTGGTATTTCCTACCTAGCTCCATATGATTAATGATTGATTGATCTAGAGAGAAAATAATTCCTACTTAGAATCCAGATTCATGGTTGCTTCCGTATTACTTTATCTTCAAAAGAATGTTTTGTTGATCAAGGTGATTTAGGAACTGAAAAGAGTTGTTTTCAGAAACTATCAAGTGAAAGATATATTGATATTTAGAAACTTATTTGTGGCAACATGACTGAGTATAATTTAGCGTGACAATGTTTGCTTATATCTTTGAATTATGCAATGATTGAAGACGCTAGGCATTTGAATATTCCAAGAAGTTGGGCGCTAAAACTTATCCTCTAAATGTCTTCCTTCGAGCTATAGTAGCTTAATCATAAAATTGTTATGAAGGGATGGATTAAAAGTATGGGTAAATTCGTTTACCTTACTTGGAGTTTGCTAAGAGTGGAATCTAGAAGAATACTATTAATATGGTGATATTAGTAGAACAATCAAACTCAAAGTATGACTCAATATATGACTAACACAGCAAATAAAATGAGCTAGTACGACTAGCATTGTTTGATGTTGAATGATTCTTCTATAAAGGAAAGGGAATATTGAAAATAGAATTACAAAAAGATATATGGCAGAAAAAGAAGATAGCTGGAAAAGTCCAGCTCAGGAGTATATGCTTGATATACAAGTTATAGATGTATTACTAGTTAAAAAAGTATTTTTGGGTATTTTGATACCACATTGGTTGGTATGAGTTGTCATACAAAGCAACGCAATGCAAGAAATACAAGGGCCTAAGAGAAACTAGTAATAGATGTGGAATCGATTATGACAAGAACAGAAATAAAGTGTTATTGCGTTCATTGTCGTATCGAACCAAACATTAGAGATTTATTTTAAGAACTTAATAAGTTGTTATTTTGTTCTGGACTTTTGTGAGAACAAATGAGATTGTTCAAACTATGACCATATTCCATAATTGATGGATATGTTGATATAAATCATGTTGGTAAAGTAACCATCTATAAAACTAAATGCTAAACGTTGCAAGACGTAAAAGAGTTTCACACAAATTGTGACACCATCATTTTAGTTCATATCGGAAAGGAAAACATGAAGGAACTCCATATTGATGGATTTCCGGAGTCATTTTGTTTTGAATAAATTGACGCTTGTGAGACCTCTTCCAAAAGATGACTAGAATTCCGTTCTTAGGCCAAAGTAGAATGGACGACTAATTTACTGGATATTATACATATTGATGTATATAGTCCATTATGTGTATACATTTATGGTGGATTAATTTTTCCTTCATAAAATTGTGTCGATGATTTGAGTAGATATGTGACTATATCTATTTAAAGAGAACGGAGTTTGACATTTTGAATTACTTCAGAAGGTTGTTAATATGAAGTAAAAATCAATGTAACAAGATAATCAAGTATTTATGATTGGATCATAAAGGATAAAGTTTGAGTTACAAGTTTAGCAAAACATCTGAGAAGTTGCAGAATTGTTCTACAACTTATATTACTCGAATTACCCCACATTAGTTTGGAGTGTTCGAGAGACAAAATCAAACCTAGTTTGACATGGTAAGATAAATAAAAATGCCATTATAATTTTGTAGTTTATACATTAGTGACAACCGTTTTTCCACTGAAAAGAGCACCATCATGATCCGTTGAAATTGACAACATATAAGATATGGTTTGGGTAGTGACCCGAATTGTCATGTTCTTAAGTTTTGGTATGCTTAGCATGTGTAAAATGTTTACAACCAAAATAGGATAAATATATGTTTATAAGGTTATCCCAAATAAAACATTGGGTAGTCCTCCTATCATAGAACCAAAAGACAAATGTTGTTTGTCAGAAAGGGTTGATTTCTCGAGAAAGTAGTTCTTGCGAAACAAGTGAGTGGGAGCACAGTGAAAACTCAACGAGATTAGAGAATCTTCGTTATCATGTCAAGAGTAGCGCAGCACTGGAAGTTATTCTGGGATTTTCTATTTTGACAAAGTAGAAGACACTACATGTGTTTTAAATACTTCGGATGAGTTTGCGTACTGAACCACAAAAGTCCTAAAACTTTGTACTTAGACCAACTTGTGTTTTAAGAGTAAAGTGTTGTTTTGACAACAAAAGGACCTAGACCTTATAGACGAATCATATGATGGGCCCTGACTTCGTAAAATTGACTATGAGTCATTATATCCGCCATAGTATCGTTGTATGAATATCAAGTATGTGACTTGGTAGTCCTTTCGATAGGCTTGATGCCTAACGATAGCAAAAGGGTCTATATAGCGACAAAGACATGGATTTTTACATCCTTTGAAAGTTGTACTTATCGAAAAGGTTGTTTTCGACGAAGTTCAAATAGTTGACTACTACAAGATTTTGATCTTCCGTAGTGATGCTTAGTCTTTGCGGATAGTTCTAGCAAAGTTACATATTATGATATGGATGTTGAATAACAAAACCAACTCTCCTCTCGAGGAAGTTTGATCAAGAATGTGTACTTGACACAGTCTGAGAGTTTTTTAAAATTCAAAAGGTTGCTAGAAAGGTATGCACACTTCAATGGTTGAATTGAGCATAACGAAGTTGAAATCTTTACCTTAATGAAGTTATCAAAAGAGTTTGATTCCATCATGAATGATAAAGATGCTTGTAGAGTTACAAGAATTTAAGTAGGAGCGCTATGACATATTTCCAATACTTCATGTAAATGACATATGGTTGATTGGGAAATATGTATTTTAAATTAACGCAGTTAAGATTTTCTTATTGATGAAAGGCTTAGAAGATATTGGGCATCGATATCTATAAGAGATGGATTAAATCGCCTGATATGATTGAAGCCAAATTACATAGATGAAATATTGAAGTAAGTCAATATCGAAATGACAAGAAGGAGTTCTTGTCACATGGGAAATAATTGAGCAAGATTCAAGTGTTTTGACACATGATGAGCATCATTGAAATTGAGATTTCTAAGTCATGTTTCCATGCTATGTACACAACCAGATGAGTCTTATGCTATAAAATGTTATAGCAGGATAATTCATATGATGATTAGACAACAGTGGGAGAGATCCTTGTGTCATTTTAGAAATTCTAAGGATATGTTTTCCTATGTAGTAATGACAAAATATTAGTTGTAATATGTTACACTAATAGTCTTGTCATTTATTCAAGTAATTTTATCTCAATTAAAATACGTGATGAATGGTAGCACAATAGGCTGGAAGAAAGTTCCATGCTGGATTTGAAAGAGTTTAAAAATAAAATATTGTGACAGATACTACAACAAAGGCTAAAGTATATCCTTGTGTTGACAACTGATAATAAGAGTATTTTGTGTCAAGGAGTTCTTTATTGAACTTGGTGAATTTCCAAGAATGCTGACACTATGAAGCTACATTTTCACAATGTTAGTAACATTAGTTTAAGCTAAGGAATTAAGGTATCACCGGAACTTGGTGAATTTCAAAGAATGCTAAGACTATGAAGCTACATTTTCACAATGTTAGTGACATCGGTTTAAGCTTAGGAATTAAGGTTTCACCGATTGACCATATATTAACAAAGCCATCTCATTAGAGAATAAGTGATGCGTAGACGCAAAGAACATGCAAATACAATAGGACCTGAAGAGTTCAGATCTTTTTGATGATGTTTACCACATGCGAAGCATGGTAATAACACTGGAACGCCATATGTGTCAAGTGCTTACAGACTAGATTATTGACTCTAGTGCTAGTGAGAGACTGAAGGGAATATGCCCGAGAGGCAATAATAAAATGGTTATTATCTTATTCCTTGTTTATGATGAATGTTTATTTCTCATGCTAGAATTGTATTAACCGGAAACGTTGATACATGTGTTTTTAATAAACAAACAATGGTTCCTAGTAAAGCCTCTCTTTTAACTAGCTCATTGATTAATAGATGATCAAGGTTTCCTGATCATGAACATTGGATGTTGTTAATAACGGGATCATGTCATTAGAAGAATGATGTGATGAACATATACCCAAAGTAATTAAGTTTACATTGTTATATCAAACATACGAAGTAACTTATTCCTTAGACCATGAGATCATGTCAATCACTGATGCCGGAAGGGTGCTTTGATGTCATCAAACATCACATCATAACAGGGTGACTATAAAGGTGCCGTTAGGTATTCGGAAAGTATTAGTTGAGGATCATGGATCAAGAGTGGGATTTGTCCACCCAAAATGACGGAGAGATATACTCTGGGCTCTCTCGGTGATATCACATCAAAACCGCTTGCAAGCACGTGATATAATCACAAGGATGTTATATCATGGGAACGATAAAAGAGTACTTGTCGGTAACGATATTGAACAAGGTATGGTTGATACTAATGATCGAATCTCGGACAAGTAAAATATCGCGAGACAAAGGGAATATTTCACGACGTTGTTGGTTCACACGATCACGAGATTCATCGTTTAATATATAGGAGTCATCACGGATCTCCATATCCCGCTGTTGATTATTGATCGGAGAGGAGTCTCGATCATGTCTATGTTATTCGCGAACCGTAGGGTGACACACTTAAGGTTTGATGGCGCGTTTGAGAGGATACGGAATGTCGAAGAATATTTTGGGCAGCACCGAAATTCTTTCGGGGAAAATTGAAATAGTTCAAGGGGTTTTTCATCGAATGGTTGTTAATAGAATTAACAAATGATTCGAGGTGCTATGCAAAAGTTTTTAATAGAATTAACAAATGCTGAAATAAAGAAATAAAAATGTTTTATTTATTTATTAAAGAAAAACTCTTGGATTTTCTAAGTGGAGTTTTAAGGGAAAATGAGTGGGTGTGAGTGGAGTGTCCACTCACATGCTGAGGGAAGAGGTGGGGGCACACCATGGGGCTGGCCGCACCCCCCTTGGGATGCCTCCCCCCTCTCCTATAAATAGAGGGCATGAGCTCCCTCTCTCTCAGACACTTGCCCACCTCATTTCCTCTCCACCCGCTGCTCCATTCCATGCTCTCCGGCTTGGCAAAGCCCTGCCTGTGGGATTCTTCACCACCACCACGCTGTCGTGCTGCTGGAGTTCTAAGGGATCCTCTACTTCCGCGCTCCGCTAGATCGAGGGAACGGAGGTCATCATCAACCGTACGTGTGACCGATCACAGAGGCACCGCCGGATTGCGGTGCACAATTTCTCGCTATCGGGATCGGTGTGAGTACGACTACGCCAACAACGAGATTTGATCTCGTAACTCTTTGTGTCTTCGAGGGTATGTGTTCTCCTTAACCCTCTCTTTGCCCGTTGCACTTCGTCTCCTAGATTAGATCTTGGCCTTTCGGGTGTCTCTCGCGTAGGAAATTTTTTGTTTTCTATGCAACGACCCCTTCACATATGGTGTGGAAAACTGTAGGAACAGTATGAAAGCAGTAGGTGTTTTATCAATATGAGGAAAATGGACCGGGGTCCACAGTTCACTAGCGTTGTCTCTCCGTGAAAGATAAATAACATGTGTGGTGAACAAATTACAGCTGGGAAATTGACAGAAATGAAGGTTGCACCATAATGCATATGCAAGACATAAATATTACTATGTGATTCATGCGGGTATTACAACAAAATACATAGACCCTCATCCAACTGCATCTATGTCTAGTAATCCACCCTCCGAATATCATCCAAGCAAACGTTGGGTATTAAGTTGCAAGCAACACATTATCACCGTAAGTAAAGTGTGTAATGTAAACAATGTAAACTAGGTAAACACCGTTGTTTTCTTCCTAATGTCAACAACACATCCTCCATCCATCACGTTTCTGTCACTCGAGCACAGATGCAAAGGAGGCATGAACCCACTATCGAGCATAAATACTCCCTCTTGGAGTTGCTAGCATCTACTTGGCCAGAGCATCTACTAATAACAGAGAGCATGCAAGATCATAAATAACATAAGCATGAAGATAACATGATAGATTTACAATCAAAAGACATAGAATTCAACATTCATTAGATCCCAGCAAACACAACATGTAGTATTACATAAAGATGATCTTGATCATGTTAGGAAGCTCACAAGATCTAAACACGAGGTACAAAGTGGAGAGAACAACCATCTAGCTACTTCTATGGACCCGTAGTCCAGGGATGAACTACTCACGCATCACTTCGGAGGAGGGCATGGTGGTTTAGTCCACTCCGATGATGAATTCCCCTCCCGGCAGGGTGCCGGGGAGAGCTCCAGAACCCTCCTGATCTCGAGATGACGATGACGGCGGCCTCGGGTATTTTTCGGGATGAAGTGGAATATATTTAGGGTTTACGTCTCGGGAGGTATAAATAGGCGAAAGGGCAAAGGCGGTGGAGGCCGGGGGCCCACACCACCCCATGGCGTGGCTGGGGGGCGCCGCCCTATGGTGTGGGCCTCCTGAGGCCCCCCTCCAGGTCTCTTCGGGACTTCGAGGAATCTTCGGGAATTCTAAGACTTCCGGGCTTCGAATTTTCCAATTCCGAGAATATTTCCAGAACAACTTTTCTAAAACTAAAAACAGCATAAAACATGGAACTGGCTCTATGGCATCTTGTCAATAGGTTAGTCCGGAAAATCGATAAAAATGACATGAAGTGTATAGCAAACATGTGGGAAACATTAAGAAAACAACATGGAACATCAGAAATTAAGGATACGTTTATGACGTATCAGGGCACGTATGTTGCTCACATCAAAGAACTTAAAGAACGAAAAAGTTGCGTAATTAGCTGGGGAATAAGCACAAAAAATTCAGATCATTCTGATCTTACTGGATTTTATACTATGTTTTACGGTGCACAGCAGAAATCTGTTTCCTACGCAGAAATCCAAAACCAACTCCAACTCTCCTCAGAAACTTTACTTGGCACAACTAAAATATGAAAATAAAGATACAAAGGAGTTGCTACAGAAGTATACAACCCCTTGACTCAAAGAAAACAGAGAAAAACAAAGCAAAAATAAAACCAAGGGTTATCTCCCAAGAAGTGCTTTTCTTTAATGCCTTTTAGCTAGGCCCAGAAAAGTGGAATCAAGTGTTTTCAAGTGAATAAGCATCCAAATCAATAATTACCTCCAAAACCCCAATTGTAGCAATGGGTACCTTAGACACCCCTGAAGTGATTCAACATGCAAATCACTTTTAGTTTCACTAAATTTTTTTTTTATTTTAAGTACATTAGGGGATTTTGGTTTAGGCACCTTAGGGACATACATAATTTTTTTCTCTTTTCACGTAGGAGGTTTCTCCCTCTTAAACTTAATAGAAGAAAACGTCGAGCTTAAAGTTTCCATAGCCTCCTCTAATTTACCAATCCTCATATTTTGACTATCATGTATATTGCTAGCTTCTAAAACAGTAACTCTCTTGTTGATGCTTACTATTGATTCGTTAGCTTTGCTAGCATTATCAAGAAAATTTGGCAAAATTTTCTCCATAGAGTTTAGCTTTTTAATAACATCATCTAAAGTGATTTCAGTTTAACAACCTTAGTAGGTGGTGTTCCAACTAAACTTTCAATCAAATTACAGGGTTCCAAAGCAGGTGTTCCCAGAAAATTACAGCTTGTAAGATTGTCTAGAACATACCTATACCAGCTAGTAATACCAATATAAAAATTCCTAAGAAGGATTAAAGTGGAATATTTCTTAGTGCATCTATGATGAGCATCACTTATCCTATACCAAGAATCTTTCAAACTTTCTCCACCTTGTTGCTTAAAAGAACGAACTTCAACTTCAGGAACACTCATTTTAGCAAGACTAAAAACATGATAAAAACTACAACTAGAATAAGAACTAATTTTTTGTGTTTTTGATAAAGAGAAGCAAACAAGACAAAATAAAATAAACTAAGCAAAACAAAAACAAAGTAAAGAGATTGGATGTGAGAGACTCCCCTTGCAGAAATTCTCTTCCTCCCCGATAACGGCGCCAGAAAATATGCTTGATGCGTGTGAACACATGTTCGTTGGGAGACCCCAAGAGGAAGGTATGAAGAGTGCAGCAACAAGTTCACTCTCAGAAAGAAACCAAGGTTGAATCGACCCGTAGGAGGAAGGAGTAACTTTAGAAGGTTGATGCAGCTGAGATGGCAGGGCGCACTACCTGTTTAGCAGAAACATGGAACCTACACAACATAATCAAATCACTTTGCCCCAACGAAGCAGTGAGGTTGTCAATCTCACCGATTTCGCTGAACACAAAGAGGTTAAACGTATGTTGTGGAAAACAGTATGAGAACAGTATGAAAGCAGTAGCAGAAGTGTGAAAACGGTGGAAGCAGTGTGAAAGCAGTGGAAACCGTGTGTGTATTATCAGTATGAGAAAATGGACCGGGGTCCACAGTTCACTAGTGGTGTCTCTCCATAGAAGATAAATAACATGTGTGGTGAACAAATTATAGCTGGGCAATTGAAAGAAATGAAGGTTGCACCGTAGTGCATATGCAAGACATAAAGATTACTATGTGATTCATGCGGGCATTACAACAAGATACATAGACCGTCATCCAACTGCATCTATGACTAATAATCCACCCTCCGAATATCATCCGAACAAACGTTGGGTATTAAGTTGGAAGCAACATATAATCATAGTAAGCAAAGTGTGTAATGTAAACAATCTAAACTAAGTAAAGAACGTTGTTTTCTCCCTAATGGCAACAACACATCCTCCATTCGGCATGTTTCTGTCACTCGAGCACATATGCAAAGGAGGCACGAACCCATTATCGAGCATAAATACTCCCTCTTGGAGTTACTAGCATCTACTTGGCCAGAGCATCTACTAATAACGGAGAGCATGCAAGATCATAAATAACATATGCATGAAGATAACATGATAGATTGATAATCAGAAGACATAGAATTCAACATTCATCGGATCCAAGCAAACACAACATGTAGAATTACATAATGGACGTGTTTGTTTCGGCGAATTGTAACGTAATCTATTAACAGTGGAATATGAATACGTTACTTTCCGTTTGGTTGGACTAGGCTATAATTAGTTACCACGTAATCAGATTACGTGGCTGAACAAATCTGTTACCGCCCACTTACGCCTATAATCGGTTTCCTCCACCATCCGTTTTCTCGCTGCCGTGGCGCTCTCTTTCTCACATCTCTTTGACTCTCTCTCCCCCGCTGCCTCTACCAAGTTGGAGTTCTCTTCCCTTGTCGTCCATGTCGGAGAAGGTCTGTAGCGAGTTAGTTGCATGCTCTCGAGGCTGCCGCCATGGTCGCACTCCATGATAACAGAACTGCGTTGTCTGGTGACGACCTTCTCATGTCCGTCGTCGACGGCGCCGGGGCCGGAAGCCGGAACCACCGTGGCTGGAAACCAGCCGGAGACACCCTCGCCAGCGGTGAGCCATGGGCACCTCGCAGGAGAACGCAGCAGCAGGAGCTGGCCGCCATGGCAACAAGCACAGCAAGATCTAGTATGTTGGGCTTCCGTAATCCAATTCCTGGTATGAACCATTTTTTGATTTTACCCCATTCCATTTACATTAACACCGTATTCTGATTCCCTTTACGTTTACCTTAACAATGTTGAACCAAACACGTCCAAAGATGATCTCGATCATGTAGGGCAGCTCACAAGATCCAAACATGAGGCATAAAGTGGAGAAGACAACCAGCTAGCTACTGCTATGGACCCGTAGTCCAGGGATGAACTACTCACGCATCACTCCGGAGGCGGGCATCATGGTGTAGACCCCTACGGTGATGAATTCCCCTCCCGACAAGGTGCCGGGGAGAGCTCCAGAACCCTCCCGATCTCGGAATGATGATGACGGCGGCCTTGGGTGTTTCTCGGGAGAAAGTGGTATCTCTTTAGGGTTCACGTATCGGGGGGATTATATAGGTGAAAGGACGATGGCGGTGGACGCTCGAGGGGCCCACACCACCCCCAGGCACGGCCAGGGCGCGCCACCCTATTGTGTGCCCCTCTCTGGGCCTCTTCGGGACTCCATGGAACCTTGGGAAATTCTAAGACTTTCGGGCTTTGAATTTTTCAATTCCGCGAATATTTCCAGAACAACTTTTCTGAAACTAAAAGCACCAGAAAACAGGGAACTGGCTCTGTGGCATCTTGTCAATAGGTTAGTCCTAGAAGTCGATAAAAATGACATAAATTGTATAGCAAACATGTAGGAAATAACATGGAAACAACATGGAACATCATACATTAAGGATATATTTATGACGTATCAGTGGCGCGCCCCCTGGCCGCGCCACCATGTGGTGTGGAGGTCCTGGCCCACCACGGGTAGTCCCCTTTAGTGTACTTCATCCCCCCCAAACCCTAATACAGGGAGAAGCATCGAGAAAATATTCCGCCGCGTCCATGGGGCGGAAAATAACAGAGAGAGAAAAGCTCTGTGGCAGGGAGAAATCTGTCGGGGAAATGGCTTCCCAAAGGGGGGAAAATCATCTCCATCGTCATCGTCATCGCACAAGCATCATCAAGATCATCATCGTCACCACCAGACCCATCATCCTCACCATCCACCTCCGTCCTGCTGTAACAATTAGGGTTCTATATCGTTCTTTTCCACTAGATCTCTCTCTCTCGGTGTGAATTACTTGTTTGTAGTTGATGCTTATGAGATTTATCAGTGTTTGCACTTTATGACCAGATTGTTATTCATCATTATATCACCTCTGATCATGATCCATATTATGTCTCGTGAGTAGTTTGTTTAGTTCTTGAGGATATGGGAGAAGTTAAGATATAAGTAGTGGATTTATATTGAGTAATCTTTAATGGTTTGATATTTAAGTTGTGGTTCTATTCTTCTAGTGGTGTCTTATGAATGTCGAATTCATGACACTTCACCTTTATGGTCCTAGAAACATTTTCTATTTTCCTACTATTTGTGGGATTGCTGGAGCGACGGAAAGCTAAACCCTGATACGTCCAACACGTATCTATAATTTTTTATCGTTTCACGTTGTTTTAATACTTTTTATAATTATTTTTATATTAAGTTTATGACTTATTTGGACTAACCTACTAATAGTTGCAAAAGTGCACAATGTTCTTGTTTTACACTTTGATGTGTAGGAATTGCCAAGAATAGAAGAAGAAACCTTGTTGGAGTCGAATTAGGACTTTCCTGAAATCCGTCTGATAACACATTTTAAAGATTGTCACGTTACGGGTCCAAGATAGTGTAACACGGAAATCTAAAGGAAGACAAAATTGTGGGAAATTTTGCGGCCTACGATCTAGAGTTAAAAATCGCCTGATTCCGAGTCCGGACGGCCGAGATACGCCCGATTTACCGCAGCCCTAGATGGGATGACGGAAATCCGTGAGAGGAAATCTAGGTCGTGGGAGACACCCCATACCACGAATTTCCAACCACCAAAGCCACGTTTTAGCCTCCCCCATGGATCCCATCTCCATGGGGGAGGGCTCCCAAGTCCATGAAGGAAGAGGGCTAAGGGGCAGCGCTCCCCTATGATGCCGGCGGCGCAGGGAAGGAGTCACTGCGCCATAGCCGGCGCCGCCGCCGCCCTGCGTTGTCCTCTCCGCCGTCTTCACCGCCATCTCCATCGCCAATTCCTCCCTGTCTACAGTGGTTTATTCTCCCACACACCTCTGTAACACCATATGTGAACATGGTGTTTGACGTTATAAGTTATTTTCAGATGATCTATTGCATCTATGTCATGTTTGTGTAGATCCCTTTTGTCATATGATTGATTGTTGAATCTCTATGGATGGTTTGAGTTATATATTGAATTTGTTATAGTCCTATGGTGACATCATATGTTTATGCACGCATGGATCACATTATATGGTTTGTAGTATGTGTAGAAAGCTACAGGGAGAGCTGCTTGAGTGACAGAACATGAGCCCCAATCTAGTGATTGAAGCATATGGGATAAAGAGGACCTTTTGATCTTAATGCTATGGTTAGGTATTTTTACCTTAATGTATCTTCTAGTAGTTACGTATGTTTTCTAGAGTTCCAATCATAAGTACTTGCAATCATTGGATAGTGAGAGCTTGTTAGATTTGCCTCTCCCACATAAAAGAGGAATATCAACCATGTATTTGACTATTTGATCATGGACAAATCCACCATAGTTACCACTATTTTTCCATACTCATGGTACTGTTAGTTTATGGTTACTTAGTATACTTATTGCTGCATCACTAACATTTACTTTCTTGTATTTATTATCTTGCAAAGCTATCGCTTATACCCGTTTTATTGCTCTAGTATTATTTCCTAGAGAAAGTAAACGTCTAGTGTGTGTAGAGTTGTACCAGTGGTTGATAGAACTTGAGAGAACATTTATTCTACCTTTAGCTCCTCGTTGGGTTCGACACTCTTACTTATCAAAAAGGCTACACATGATCCCCTATACTTGTGGGATATCAAGACCTTTTCTGGCGTCGTTTCCGAGGATTCAAAGTCATCAAGTAGCAACAACTCCATCAACTCTGCAAGCATCAAAGAATTTCTGGCGCCGTTGCTGGGGAGCAATAGCGTGGGTGAATATTCTTGTGTGCACTTGTTTTCTTTGTCTTTAAATAGTTTTTACTTTCAGTTGTAAGTTGTTTTCTATCTTAGTTTGGATAGGGAATCTGAATTATAAAAATAATAGTTGTACTTGTTATCTAAAAATGTTTTCAAAAAGAAAAGTGATTGAAAATATCAGTAATGGTTAAGTGGGGGTCGACCTTGAGCACTTGTGTTAATGCCTATGAAACCAAAACAAATCTTTCCATGGAAGCTTTTGAGATAAAAAAATAGTATATATTTTAAATATTGTATAGCTGTACATAAGAAAAATAAAGTGCTAATATTAGTCCCTAGTTACTTGAAAGTGCAAAATTTTGGTTTACTGCGGAGAAACAGATTTGTTGTGCTTCACCGTATAACCTATTTAAAATCACCAGAACATTATTTTGATCTAAAATTTTTTGTGCATAAACCTGAGATTATGATCTTTCTTTCATTAGTTTTATGTTTTTTGATTTGAGCTACATAACTATCTCATTGAGTGACATCTTTATAGGCTATTAAGTTTTCGTAGATTTCTTTGTTTATTCAATATTGTACTTAGTGTTCTTAGTTTCCTTAGTTTTTCGACGGACAACGGAAATTTTATAAGAAACCTCAGTATATACAGTGGCTAATGTTTAATAAATATCATGAAACTTGCCAATACTTCAACATGAGTGAATTTTATTTAATGAGTACTAAACCTACTAATGAGGTTTGTGAAGTTTTATATGGATATAGCTTATAATATCTAATCAATATGGTGATATGAGATGAACAAACAGATGCAAGAGCTCAAGATTGGGGATGTTTAGGTGCATCCCAAGAACATATTCAAGACGATACAATCATCTAAGCTTGGGGATGCCCGAGTCATTCCCATATCCATCAACAGAAATGAGGTTGTCTTGTTCATGATATATATTGCCTTTTTCACATGATATGTATGGTCTTAACATGTATTTTAATTTGATTTCATTTATTTCATGGTTTATTTGATGTTACTATGAAGTTTAGTTTTTGTTTAGCCTCTGTTATTTTAGTTTCTAAAAAAATAAAGTACCAAGTTTTGCGCATTTAGTTTTAGTTGATGCATATTTAAGGGCTTTTTCTGTTTTCAGCATTTGCTGCTCACTGTACGATTTTTCATATTTTACTGAAAACTCAAAAAGTCACTAAAATTTAGCGGGGTATGTATCATCTAACCCTATGAATTCACAAAAAATTTCAAAAATTTATGACATGTTTAAGTGCACCTAATAAATACGTTTTTCTAGCTGCTGTTTTTGTGGACAGATTCTGGCTTTTGTTGTAAGAGTGGCCTCTTTGCATTTTACTTTGATTATTTTCGTTTCTTACCGTTCATTTATAAGTTGGAAACTTAAGCAACCTTTCTGTAATTCAAAAACAAAATTTTATTTGGTTTAATAGCAGCACTTTGCCAATATTATCGGGCCTAGCTGAAAGGCGTTAAAGAAAAGCACTTCTTGGGAGATAACCCATGTTTTTATTTTTGTAATGTTTTCTTCTGTTTTGTTTGAGTAAAAGGGTTGTATACTTCTGTAGAAAATCCTGTGTATCTTTATTTTCATGTATTAGTTGAGACAATTAATGCCTCTAGTGGAAAGCTGAGACTATATTTCGGATTTCTGCGCAGGAAACAGATTTCTGCTGTCCAATGTTAAATTCGTATAAAATCACAGAAAATTCAAAATGAGCTGAGTTTTTTGTGCGTAATCCTGGGCTATATACGCAACTTTTCTTAGTTGAACACCTTTTGATTTGAGCAACATAAGATTTTCGAAAAAAATATCATCTTTACCTGCTATTCTGTTTTGACAGATTTCTTCCAGTAATTGCATTTGCATCTTAATCTCTTTCTTTTGGTGTTCTTTTGAGAAAAAGAGTTTTAAAAGAAGTAGTGATAGTGGCTAATGTGTTTGTGAGTGTTAGTCTTGTGTTGAAACCGAACCATGTGAATTTATTATTTCGATTGCACTAACGTTGCTAATGAAGATTGTGAGAAGTTTGGTGTGAAGTAAGTTTTCAAGGGTCAAGAGAAGAGGATGATATGACGTGATCAAGAAGAGTGAAGAGCCTAAGCCTGGGGATGCCCCAGTGGTAAATCCCATAAAATTCCAAGAAGACTCAAGAATCTAAGCTTGGGGATTCCCAAGGCATCCCCTTCTTCATCAACAAATTATCAGGTCACTTCCAGTGAAACTATATTTTTATTCGGTCACATCTTATGTGTTTTACTTGGAGCGTCTTTTATTTTTGGTTTCAGTTTGTTTAGTTATATTTGTTGTATTTTATGGTTGGATCTTATCATACTTTCGTGGGAGAGAGACACGCTCCATTTTCATTGCTTAGAACACTTTAGTTTTCATTCTTATTGTTCTGTTAGTGTTCACTTTTTGCTAGTACTACGGTTAGCCTTTGTTTTCATGCATCTCTTATTTAGAGCTGTTAGTACTCTCTAGTTTTCATTTCTATATGCTTAGAGAGAGTTTTTGTTTTCATATATATGTGCTTGGTTGAGAATATAAATGCATATTTGGTAGTTGGTATAGTGGGAAAATTCGCATGGTCTTGTAGATCACTAAACTACTTCACTTGAATCACTGATGTTGTTTTGAGATTTTAATTTGCTTAATGGATAAACGGGAAAGATTAGTAAGTATAAAATTTTAATGGTTGGTCTAAGAAACTTGAACATGTGCCACACTTAAAATTACCAGCTAATAGAAACAATGGTATATGATTGCTACGAGTGATACATTTCTGATCGGCCTTTTGTTACGCGCTACGGTCATGGTAGCTAACAGTGACTTGTCATCACCACATACCCTCTTGGAGTGATTTGCACTTTGCCTTGTAAGATTATTTTCTTGCTACAATCTTTTAACTCGTGAGTCTATGTTGCGGTTCCTGGCACTTCCACCATCCATATTTGCTAGCCTCTTCGGTACTGTGCGTTGCCCTTTCTCACATTGAGACTTGGTGCAAACTTTGCCAGTGCATCCAAATCCCGTGGGAGGACTTTGTTCTCCTACACATAAGCCTATATATTCTTCCTCAAAACAGCCACCATACCTACCTATCATAGCATCTCCATAGCCATTCCGAGATATATTGCTGCACAACATCCACCTCCATTATGTTACTTGATGATGAGCTTCATGGTTATTTATGCATACTGCTACACTGGCAGGAGCATGCAGTTAGAGACACCAGAGATATTTCTTTATGAGTTATGAGTACTAAAAGTGTGATGATTCATTGTAATATAGGATGTTGCCCCTACCGGCGAGGATATATAAAAAAATGAAAAAGCCCCAAAAAAGGGCCAAAGAGAGAATAAAGAGAGAGGGGGCGCATCACTATCCTTTATATACCACACTTGTGCTTCCTGTTTAGCACCAATACTCCAGTTTGGAGAAAGTTTTCATATTATCATTCATTCATAACTATGTGGGGAACTTTACATTATAGAACTTGGCTTGTATATTCCAATGATGAGCCTCCTCAAATGAGCTCTAGATCTTCGTGAGCAAGCAAGTTGGATGCACCCCCACTAGTTCCATTGGAGAGCTTTCATACACTTATAGCTCTATGTGCATCCGTTGTGTGGCAATCCCTACTCCTTGAATAGCTTCTGTTGTAAGACTTTCTCTTTTCTAATGACCACTTTCCGCTTTGTGAGACTTTCTTCCATTGACCTTCCAAACCCCCATAACGTCTCTTAGCCATAACATCCCGATGATAGGGACCAACGCAGAACACTTGCTTGTTTTTAGTGCGCAAATAGTTTAAGATTAAAGCATTGCATCGTGTGGAAAGCTTGACTTGATCCTAACAGGGGTTGTGAAGATCGTTTGACGTGCATGATATTGTTGTTCTTGAAAACTTATATCATCTCTAATAAAATTTGCACGGTAGATAGTCTTTTAGTATTTATTCATTAAAATTTTTGCTTCTTTCTTCTTATTTGTTTATGCATTACTTTTTGATATCAAATATAGATCACAACTTTAGTTCATTTGATCCTAGATTACATGCTTGATACGTCTCCAACGTATCTATAATTTCTGATGCTCCATGATCATATTATGCCAATTGCTACATATTTTCTCCCTTCTCTATGTCATTTTTATCAAATTTCCGGACTAACCTATTGACAAGATGCCACAGAGCCAGTTCCATGTTTTCTGTTGTTTTTAGTTTCAGAAAAGTTGTTCTGGAAATATTCTCGGAACTGGAAAGTTCGAAGCCTGGAAGTCCTATTTTCCCCGGAAGCATCCAGAAGAGCGAAGAGGAGCCGAAGAGGGGGCAACAGGGGGGCCACACCATAAGGTGGCGCCCCCCGTGGTCGCGCTACCTATGGGTGTGGGGCCCCTGGAGCTCCACCGCCTTTGCCCTTTCGCCTATTTAAGCCCCCCTGATGGAAAACCCTAAGCACCTGATCAAAATCCCTGAAAAAGTTCTGCAGCCGCCATCACCGTCAACCCTAGATCCGGAGGATTCTAAAGCTGTTTCCGGCACTCTGCCGGAGAGGAGATCATCACTGGAGGCTTCTACGTCACCATGCCTTTCTCCGGAGTGATGCGTGAGTAGTTCATCCTTGGACTACGGGTTCGTAGCTGTAGCTAGATGGTTGTGTTCTCCTCATATGCCTCCATGTTTAGGTTTCATGAGCTGCCTATCACGATCGAGATTGATCCTATGTAATTCTATATGTTGTGTTTGCATAGTCTTTATTGCATATGTTATTTGTGATCTTGCATGCTTTTTGTTGCTAGTGGTTACTCTGGCCAAGTAGTTGCTAGTGACTCTAAGAGGGAGAATTTATGCTCGATAGTGGGTTCATGCCTCCTTGTTGCCTTGCTCGAGTGACAGAAACATGAAGGGGAGGATGTGCTTTTGCCATTAGGGAGAAAACAGTGGTGAGAGTACCCGCATGCATAATCATTGCTTACATTACACACTTTGTTTAATGCAATTATCTGTTGCTTGCAACTTAATACCTAAGGGTGTTCGGATGATAACCTGAGGGTGGATTATTAGTCATAGATGCATATGGATGTCGGTCTATGTATCTTGTTGTAATGCCCACACTAAATACCATACTAATCTTCATGTCATATTGTGCACTACGGTGCAACCTCTATTTGTCAATTTCCCAGCCATAATTTGTTCACCCAGCATGCTATCTTTTATGGAGAGACACCACTAGTGAAACTATGAACCCCGGTCCATTTTACACACTGTTAAACAAACCACAACATTTTCCTACTTTTTTTACTTACTGCAAGCATACACTGTTTTCCACACTATACGTCTAATCATTGTTTTCAGCAAGACCGGTGAGATTGACAACCCCACTGTACCGTTGGGGAAAAGTATTTTGGTTGTGTTGTGTGCAGGTTCCATGTTGTTGCTGACACCGGTGAAGCTCCAGCATCACCGTCATTGGCAACCTTCCGAAGATTCTCTTTCTCCTACTGGATTGATAACCCTGGTTCTTAACTAAGGGGAAAACTCCTACCGTTGTGCTCATCACACCCTCCTCTTGGGGTCCCAACAACACATAGCAAGGATTTTTCTGGCGCCGCTGCCGGGGAGAAGGAAGTCTTCTGGCAAGGGGAGTCTCTCACTCTCAACCTCTTTATTTTGATTATTGTCTTGTTTTTATTTTTGTTTTGTTTTGCTTCTCTATATTAAAAACACAAAAAAATTAGTTTACTTCATAGTTGCTATTTTTTTCTCTACGTTGTTATTTCTCATCATGTGGTTCCCTAACTTTACCTTGAAAGATTTGCCGGTAGGAAGTGGTTCTATACTTGAAAAGGACACTATTGAATAATTCTTTGATCCTGTTAGTAAGCATGATAACTTTGAGGGAAAATCCATAATAGAACTTGCTCCCAATTACGAGACTTCTGCAACTTCTTTAGTTCACATGCTAGAATCTAGATTTGTTAACCTCCATCCCATCATGCAACATATCTTCCTCAACTTGAATAACATTGAAGATGTTGAGAAAAGAAACTTCATCTTAGAAACTATGCTTAAAGAATTTGGGGATGTTTCTATAGAAGCTAGAAAAGTCTTTGATCGTTTTAATATGCTTGGCTCATGTGTAGACATTGTTGGTGCTTTAGAAAAAACAGAATCTAATAATGAAAACAATGATAAAATACCAATCCCTTTTAAATTAGTGGCACTGCACAAAGCCCAAGAAAAGAATTTTGATTGGATTGTTCCTGAAAATTTATTTGATCAAGATAGTAGGCCTAAAAATTCTAAGAGAGGAGCCTCTAAAACACACTTAGATAAAATACAATGTATTATTAAAGAATTGCCAAATCTTGATTTCAATGTTTCTTCACTTGAAAATACTTGAGCTGATCTTTTAGGCCTAGCTGAAAGGCGTTAAAGAAAAGCGCTACCGGGAGACAACCCATTTTATTTCTCTGTTTTCATTCAGTTTTACTTTGTTTTCTTTGGTGTGCTTTGCACCTGGGTGTTGTATACTTCCTTAGAAACCCTGATGTACCTTTTATTTTGATTTTTGGTTGAGCCAAGTAAAGCCTCTAGTGGAAAGTTGACACTATATTTCGGATTTCTGCGCAGGAAACTAATTTCTGCTGTCCACTGTTAATTCCGTTAAAAATCACAGAAAATTCAAAATGATCTGAACTTTTTTGTGCTTAATACTGAGTTATATACGTAACTTTTCTTATAATACAACTTTTTGATTTGAGCAACAGAAGATATTTGAAAAATCGATCTTTACCTGTTGTTCTGTCTTGACAGATTTCTGCCATTTATCGCATTTGCATCTTAATCTCTTTCTTTTGGTGTTCTTTGGAGAAAAAGAGTTTTGAAAGAAGTTGTGACAGTATCTAATGTGTTTTTGAGTGTTAGACTTGTGTTGAACTGAACCATGTGAATTTATTATTTCAATTGCACTAACGTTGCTAATGAAGATTGTGAGAATTTTGATGTGAAGGAAGTTTTCAAGGGTCAAGAGAAGAGGATGATATGATGTGATCAAAAAGAGTGAAAATCCTAAGCTTGGGGATGTCCCGGTGGTACATCAAAGCAAATTCCAATAAGACTCAAGCGTCTAAGCTTGGGGATGCCCAAGGCATCATCTTCTTCATCAACAAATTATCAGGTCACTTCTAGTGAAACTATATTTTATTCGGTCGCATCTTATGTGCTTTACTTGGAGCGTCTTTTATTTTTGTTTTCAGTTTTCTTTTGTTTTTTCTTTCAGTTTGTTTTTACTTTTTAAATAAGCTTGGTTGGAACCCAGCATTCTTTTATTGGAGAGTGACACGCTCCGCTTTTTCATGAGAATACGTTGTATTCTTAGTCTCTGTTTGGCTGCTGCATTTATTCAGCTCCTGTTTTGCATGCATCTCTTATCGGAGCTGTTAGTTTTAGTAGTGTTATGTGAGTACTATCATATTTTATTGCTATATCATAAATAGTGTTTTTGTTAAAGCATGTTTTTTATTGCGCTCGTTGGGAAAAAGAAAACTGTTGCTTGAAGTAGAATTTATAAGAGTGCTAGTAGAAGCTTGTATAGACTGTGGCTACAACTTTTTCATGCCATGCTAAATGTTATTTTAGTTTTAAAGCCTTGTGGTTATTGAGTAGAATGATTAGCCTCAAATAGCTGAGAGTGTTTAATATGTATTGAAAGATTCATGAGTTGTTCTTGTCATAGTAAAGCATCAATATATGGTATTCTCTTTCGAATGATTTATTTGGTTGACTTGGCGCATGTTCACACCATGTTTATGACTACAAACGAGTCACGAATAGCCTCCATGACCACTTTGTTTTTGAACTTGTGATACTTCTTATGTTTTAATTAATGATGCTTATGTCGCTATGCACGATTATGGCACTTATGCTCTCTTGATTTGTCGCTCCCAGTCTTTTGCTAGCCTCCACCTATACTGAGTATGAGCTCTACTCGTGCATCTAAACTCCTTTAAACCAAAGTTTTTCCTATTGTGTACACCATACCTACCTACATGTGGTATTTAACTGCCATTCCGAAGTAAATTGCTCATGTGTTACCTTTAAAACCTTCAAAACTACTCCTGCTTTATGTTCCTATTTTTGCTCATGAGGACGTAAATAGAGAATATTTATCTCACTTGTTGATTCTATTTCACAACCTGGACTAGTGGATTCATCCGCTTATCCAAATGATATTAGAGCTGGCAGCTGGGTGCCTAGCCCCAAATTAATGCAAACAAATTCTCTTCACTATTTTTGCCCCTGATTTATCAATCAAAGCATAATTGTGTAAACAAAAGAGAAAGAGGGATGACCTTCTACACCAGTTGCCTCCTTCACCATGGGAGCCGCTCTTGTGAATCCAGTTGACTTGTGACGTACTGTATTTTCTGTTTACCATTCGTTGACATTAGCATACATCTCCCAAAATATAGACATTCCTCCACAAATGTCAAACTTTTAATAACTTTGTTTAATACAATAAAATCTCTAGCACATGAGTGATCCCTGCTTCCCTCTGCAAAGGGCCTTTCTTTTACTTTTATGTTGAGTCTCCATGTTCTAACTTTATGCACAGTTGAGAGAGCATGTTTGCCATTCTGAGTTCTATGTGCATTTGTCCCATAAGCATCAATAATTACTTCATGATGTGATATCATTTGTTCTTAAATTATTTGTTCTAGTCTTCCTCATGAACTTTGAATGTGTCCTAGCATTTATGTTTTGCCCCACTCTTAAGGACTATCGAAATATCACTTTGCCATGCTTTCTCTATACCTGAAACAAACGTTTACCTTTCTTTGCATTATTAGTCATGATCTTTGAGTTACTCTTCGTGATGCAAAGTAATTGCTATGCTTTATTATTAAAGTTTTATTTATCATGCCTGTGTTTAAAGTTTTATGATCTCATCGTGCATATGCTTTTACAATAGATTGATCAAATTTATGTTAGTAGCATGTCACCTCAGAAATTATTATTTTATCGTTTACCTACTCGAGGACGAGTAGGAACTAAGCTTGGGGATGCTTGATACGTCTCCAACGTATCTATAATTTCTGATGTTCCATGATCATATTATGCCCATTTCTACATGTTTTCTCCCTTCTTTATGTCATTTTTATCGATTTTCCGGACTAACCTATTGACAAGATGCCACAAAGCACGTTCCATGTTTTCTGCTGTTTTTAGTTTCAGAAAAGTTGTTCTGGAAATATTCTCGGAACTAGAAAGTTTGAAGCCCGAAAGTCCTATTTTCCCCGGAAGCATCCAGAAGACTGAGGAGGAGTCGAAGAGGGGCAACAGGGGGGCCACACCATAGGGTGGCGCGGCCCCCCTTGGCCGCGCCACCTATGGGTGTGGGGCCCCTGGAGCTCCACCGCCTTTGCCCTTTCGCCTATTTAAGCCCCCGGGATGGAAAACCCTAAGGACCTGGTCAAAATCCCCGAAAAAGTTCTATAGCCGCCGTCACCGTCAACCCTAGATCAGTAGGGTTCTGAAGCTGTTTCCGGCACCCTGCCGGAGAGGAGATCATCACCAGAGGCTTCTACATCACCATGCCTACCTCCGGAGTGATGCGTGAGTAGTTCATAATTGGACTACGGGTTCGTAGTTGTAGCTAGATGGTTGTCTTCTCCTCATATGCCTCCATGTTTAGATCTCGTGAGCTGCCTATCATGATCGAGATTGATCTTATTAATTCTATATGATGTGTTTGCTGGGATCCAATGAATATTGACCTTATGCCAAGTTGACTATAGTCTTTATTGCATATGTTATTTGTGATCTTGCATGCTTTCCGTTGCTAGTGGTTACTCCGGCCAAGTAGTTGCTAGTGACTCCAAGAGGGAGTATTTATGCTCGATAGTGGGTTCATGCCTCCTTGTTGCCTTGCTCGAGTGACAGAAACATGAAGGGGGAGGATGTGTTGTTTCCATCAGGGAGAAAACAACGGTGAGAGTGACCGCGTGCATAATCATTGCTTACATTACACACTTTGTTTAATGCAATTATTTGTTGCTTGCAACTTAATACCTAAGGGTGTTCGGATGATAAACTGAGGGTGGATTATTAGTCATTGATGCAGATGGATGTCGGTCTATGTATCTTGTTGTAATGCCCGCACTAAATACCATAGTAATCTTCATGTCATATTGTGCACTACGGTGCAACCTCTATTTGTCAATTGCCCAGCTGTAATTTGTTCACCCAACATGCTATCTGTTATGGAGAGACACCACTAGTGAAACTATAAACCCCGGTCCATTTTCCACACTGTAAAACAAACCACAAAATTTTCCTGCTTTCTTTACTTACTACAAGCATACACTGTTTTCCACACTATACGTCTAATCTTTGTTTTCAGCAAAACCAGTGAGATTGACAACCTCACTGTACCATTGGGGAAAAGTATTTTGGTTGTGTTGTGTGTAGATTCCATGTTGTTGGTGACAACGGTGAAGTGCCAGCACCACCGTCAGTGGCATCAACCTTCCGAAGATTCTCTTTCTCCTACTGGATTGATAACCATGGTTCTTAACTAAGGGGAAAACTACTACCGATGTGCTCATCACACCCTCCTCTTGGGGTTCCTAACAACACATATCAATGTCTACTTTACATATTATGATCAAGATTGTGTGGTAGCATCTCACCTCAAAACTTATTTTGTATTTATCATTTTACCTATTCGAGGACAAGTAGGAACTAAGCTTGGGGGTGTTGATACGTCCAAAACGTATCTATAATTTTTGATGGTTTCATGCTATTTTAATGCTTTTTATAATTATTTTTATATTAAGTTTATGATTTATTTGGACTAACCTACTAATAGTTGCAAAAGTGCACAATGTTCTTGTTTTACACTTTGATGTGTAGGAATTGCCAAAAATAGAAGAAGAAACCTTGTTGGAGTCGAATTGGAACTTTCCTGAAATCTGTCTGAAAACACTTTTTAAATATTGCCACGTTACGGGTCGAAGACAGCGTAAAACCGAAATCTAACAGAAGACAAAATTGTGGGAAATTTCGCGGAGTATGATCTAGAGTTAAAAATCACCTGATTCCGAGTCCGGACAGCCGAGATACGTCCGATTTACCGCAGCCCTAGATGGGTTGACGGAAATCCGTGAGACTATATAAAGGGAGAAAACCTAGATCGTGGGAGACACCCCATACCACGAATTTCCAGCCACCAAACCCACGTTTTAGCCTCCCCCATGGATCCCATCTCCGTGGGGGAGGGCTCCCAAGTCCATGAAGGAAGAGGGCTAAGGGGCAGCGCTCCCCTATGATGCCGGCGGCTCAGGGAAGGAGTCCTTGCGCCACCGCCGACGCCGCCGCCGTCCTACGCCCTGTGTTGTCCTCTCCGTCGTCTTCACTGCCATCTCCATCACCAATTCCTCCTTGCCTATAGTGGTTCATTCTCCCACACACCTCTTTACCGCCCTATATAAACATGGTGTTTGACGTTATAAATTATTTGCAGATGATCTATTGCATCTATGTTATGTTTGTGTAGATCTCTTTTCTCATATGATTGATTGTTGAATCTCTATGGATGGTTTAAGCTATCTTATATTTACTAATTGGAGGCACCGTAAAAGCCTCCACGTTAATCACGACTCATCCCTCGATGGCTTTACTTAAACAATCTAGCCTCATGTTTCTCTCATGCCGAGACCCTCATCCTAGCTCCAATATTCTTCAATCCCGTGTCTGCGGAGGAGCGGCATGGCATGCATAGTGCAATGTCCTACGTATAAGTAGTACCCTTGCACGCATAGGCCCCCGTGATACAATCCAATTGAAGCTGCTCACATCCGTGGAGGCATCAAAGGTTAGCAAACATATCTCGCTGAATCTAAACTACGACGCCGGCGGCCGGCTGCTCATATCTGTAGGCATCAAGATGGATGCATGGCGGCAATGGGTTAACAAACCAGTGTATCTAACGATGATTATAAACTACGACGCCGCCCGGCCGCCGGTAATATTGCAGAAGCCAAGATGCATGCATGCACGATATATAGCTGATGGCGGAAGGTTCAGTATCCATGAAGAATTTCAATTTTCATGTTCAGAACCAATGGCTTAGATGGAGGCCTGTAATACATACCGAACTACTTATGCAAGAAATTAGCAGGCGATGTCATCAGATTGCATCTACGGTACTAACTTCACTATTTCTTATCGATGTCTTTGATTGATTATTGGTGTAAAGATGTTATACACCCTCCGTCCCAAATTAATTGTATTGAATTTATTAAAATATGGATGTATCAATATACTAAAGTGTGTCTAGATATATCCATAGTTTGATAAATCCACGACAATTAATTCGAGACGGAGGGATTACTAAGAGTTGATTAGGATCCACATTACTATTGGAAATCATGGATTTTTGTGACCCTACCAGCATCCAGTACTCAAAAAGACCTGCTGCAAACAAATCGATCCACAAGAACATAAGTGAGTCTAACATGATCATCTTTCCTAGGTGCTTTTTGTACAGTTAAGTCCATTAACACTAGAAAACCTCTATCCATCATGTTATTAGTTAAGTCATGTCTTAATTAGGTTATGTCATCCATTACATGCACTAATTTCTGTAGGTTATGATAGGTCAAGTGTTTCACAAATTAAGGTTTTGCATTAGGTGCCGCCGTCCAGTGTATGATGTGAAGTTCCCTTGACTGGTGGTTTAACTGATGAATTTCGCGTAAATACTCTTACACCTACTATTGACAACCTTCTTTAACCCGAAGGTGTTTGTTAATGAATACAGAATATGCTAGAATATATGGCCGCAAGCAGTATAGGAGTTCTATTATATTTGTGCCAAGAGTCCAAGATCAATCCCCTGGTATTGTTGCATTGTTATGCTTTCTTTTTCTGATATTGCAAACAAAGTATATGCATCAAATCGTGTTTATATTCTGCATCCGTTGTGGTAATGGTCTCCCTCTCATCAGGTACGTACTAGAGCTCAGGCTAAATGATTATCTTTGTGTAACTGAATGTCTACTCCAATGCATCCGTGTAGGCAACCAAAATTATGCACTAGTCACATAAACAACTCCTCGCCATTGGGATAAAAAATGCAAATTTTCTATAATTTATATAACTTTATTTTTGGACTAACACAACTCCTTAAATGTACCTTTTGTATACTTACTTACATTTTTATGTGTAGCAGCGGTCTTTTGTTTCTGGGTTCCTTACAGAAAACAACTGGATTCCTTTAGATAACAGTCATGTTTTTTGCATTACTAACATTAGATTAGTTTGGTATACTTACTTACATTTTTATGTACAGTTTATTGTTGGATAAGCCTTTCTATAGGCTACTCTGTCCATTGGGAAAACCAGCAATAAGCAAGCCGGTCCTATGTATAAATGTTGCATTGCCTAATGCTGATATCGCAGCATATGGATTTAGAATTAATTCAAAACGGTACTTTGGGTCTCCAAATCCATGGAGAAAATAGATTTAATAATTATCTTCTTGATTGAAACTTAGGTCGACTTCGACACATAGTGTGGTTTTTTTTTTGGAGGATGAAGAAAAGCATGTTCGCTTTTTTCAGGTATGGTATGTCCGATGTGATACATCAGCTCTATCAGTGTTTCATGTTCTCGATAACAAATAATGAAAGTGTTTCTTTTAGGCCTCTAAAGTATGCCACGGTTCAAAACTACATACGCGGATACACCATTGGACCATAAAAAATAAAATTGTCCAGAAAACCCGCCTAACTGTTCAACCGATCGATTGTGTCTGATCCATTATTGTAGTGTGCATGCAACTTTTGCCTTTTCCTTGGGATATTAACTTAAACACACAATTATAAATAGAGAATATTGAATATATTTTTTGAGAACAAATTGGGTGACCAAGAACAAGGAAACTCTACAAATTCTGTTATCCATAAATGAAAAAAAAAGATTCACTACGACACAATATATTTTTACTAGAGTAGGTCATTTTAATTAAAATAGATTATTCATACGACATGAACTTTTCATATATTGTGATTTTTAGAGAACTGTGAAAGAACCAAAAGAGTCATTGAAGAACACATTTTATCTGACTTAACATAGAAGTATCTCTTTATGCATAAATTTGTTTCATTCGTTAAGAGAGGTAAAGAAAATAATTTGAAATTGAAAATAATCTGCATGTCGTTTCTCTTATGTTGTATTTAAGTAACCATGTTTTCAACGAGTTTAGAGCATGGTCCTATAAAATTTCCCTAAATTAACAAAAATGGGCTGTGATGGATTATAAAGGAATATTTCCAAATAAAAATAAAAAAACATTCATAAAAATCTCATGCTAATAAATTGTTTTCAACTCAACAATATATATCTGGAATATATTTTTCTCATGTATTGGGCATAATAAAATGACAAAGAATCTTTGGGATATTTTTTCTTCTAGAATGTTCTCGCCCGTGTAGTTGCACGGGTTGACGACTAGTATATTGAATTTGTTACAGTCCTATGGTGCCATCATATGTTTATCAGCGCATGAATCACATCATAGGGTTTGTAGTATGTGTAGAAAGCTAAAGGGAGGGATGCTTGAGTGACAGAAACATGAGCCCCAATCTAGTGATTGAAGCATATGGGATAAAGATGACCTTTTGATCTTAATGCTATGGTTGGGTATTTTTACCTTAATTTATCTTCTAGTAGTTACGGATGTTTGTTAGAGTTTCAATCATAAGTACTTGCAATCATTGGATAGTGAGAGTTTGTTAGCTTTGCCTCTCCCACATAAAAGAGGAATATCATCCATGTATTTGACTATTTAATCATGGACAAATCCACCACAATTACCACCATTTCTCCACACTCATGGTACTGTTAGTTTATGGTTACTTTGTATACTTATTGCTGCAGCACTAAAATTTACTTTCTTGTGTTTATTATCTTGCAAAGATATCTCTTATACATGTATTATTGCCCTAGTATTATTTCCTAGATAAAGTAAACGTCTAGTGTGCGTAGAGTTGTATCAGTGGTTGATAGAACTTGAGATAACATTTATTCTACCTTTAGCTCCTTGTTGGGTTCGACATTCTTACTTGTCAAAAAGGCTACACATGATCCCCTATACTTGTGGGATTCAAACGCCCATGAGGAAACCGATGCATTAGGGAGTGTAGGATCCCAGAGTTTAAAGTTGTGGTTAGATTATCTTAATTACTTCCTTGTAGTTGCGGATGCTTGAAAAACATATAATCACAAGTATGTACTGGTCCAAGTTAGGGCGGTACATTAGCATAGGTTCACCCATACAACACTTATCAAAACAATAAAGATTAATCAGCTGTAGGAAGCGAAAGCACTTGACGAATTTCCCGTGTGTCCTCAAGAACGTTTGGTCATCATAAGTAAACCAACCGGCTTGTCCTTTTCTCTAGAGAGGATTGGGCCACTTGATGCAATTATTATTACCATCTTTTATTTACTTGTACTTTATTTATCTGCTATATCAAAAACCCTTGAAAACATGTTTGCTAGTAGTTACAGTGAATCCTTTATCCAAACTGCTTGTCAACACCTTCTGCTCCTCGTTGGGATTGACATTCGTATTTATCAAAAGTACTACGATACACCCCCTATACTTGTGGGTCATCAAGACTATTTTCTGGCGCCATTGCCGGGGAGTGAAGCGCTATTGGTAAGTAGAACTGGTAAGGGAACCTTTTAATCCGAGTGATGTTTTTATTCCTGGCTGCTGCTTTATTTCATTATGGAGATATCTCCATTCAATTCCCTATTTGAGAGTACTAATGCCACTGTTAGGGTAGTAGATGACCCGCCGTATGCTCAATTGGATCCTTTTAAAATACCTATCGAAATTGTTGAACGTGTTATAGATAACTGCTATTTTGGAGATGGAACTGTCCATCCTGGTGATCATTTACTCTTTATACATGAATTATGCGAGTTTACAGGTGCGCAGGTATTTCAATGGACCAAGTTAAGAGGGATCTATTCTCTTCATCACTGAAGGGCAGAGCTGCGGAATGGTATAAGATGCTAAAGAATGGCCGATCTATTGGATGGGAGGAAATTGTACCTCTCTTTTATTCTAAATTCTATCCTCCCAGTGAGATTCAAAAGGATCGGAACCAAATATATAATTTCTGGCCACATGATGGAGAAAGTATTGCCCAAGCGTGGGGGAGATTGAAGTTACTAATACTCAAATGTCCCATTTATGAGCCCCCTAGTAATATTGTTATTAATAATTTCTATGCGAGGCTTTCTCTTCATGATAAGGATTTATTGGATGCTTCTTGTTCTGGATCATTTACACGTACGGAAGGATAAGATAAATGGGATCTTCTTGACCGTATTCAGGAAAATACTGAAGGATGGGAGAATGACAAAGGTAGAAAGTCAGGTATAAATTATGATTATGAACGCATTAAATATTTTATGGGAACCGATGATTTTCATAATGTTAGTGTTGTTTATGGCCTTGACTCTCAAATTTTTGCAAACGGTTTTAAGGCTTTTGCCTCCTATCTTGATATTACCAAAAAGGAGTGGAACAAGTACCATGCACCTTATAAAGATACTGTTAATTGTGTTCTTGCTAGAGATATTGAAGTTCACACTGTTAATAATGTTGTGCCTGAACCTTACATTGAGAAGATGTTTTTCCCTGCTAAGGTAAAGGAACATTCTATTATAGCTAGTATGGTTAACAATAGTACAAAGAAACCTATAGAACCTGATGAACAAATAACTGTTGAACCTATAGTAGAAATACTAAAGGGCCTTGTTACTGAAAGTGTACAAGATGGACACATTATCTTCTGTGAAGATGCTTCTAATATTGTTTCACATCCTAGTAGATCTAGGAAAGCTAGTGTTCATGTTCAGGATAGGTGATCATTGCTATTATGGTTTATGTGATATTGGTGGAAGTTCAAGAGTTATTCCTTATGATCTTTATAGAGAAATCATGCATGAAATTGGTCCTTGTGAACTTGAAGAAATTGATGTGGTTATTCAGCTTGCTAATAGAGAAACTATATCTCCAATTGGTATTGTTAGATATGTGGAAGTTTTATGTGGTAAAACTAAATATATTGCTGATTTTCTAGTACTTGGTGCACCTGCTAGTAAAACTTGTCCTATCATTTTTTGTATACCTTTCTTGTACACTTGTGGTGCTTTTATAGATTGTAAGAAGGAGAAAATATTAACTAAATTTGATGGATAATCTTATGAGTTTAATTTTTCTAAATTTGCTAAAGCTCCATATGAAATTGAATTTCCTAATGAAGATTTTAAAGTTGAACGGCTTGCCTCTATTGCTCTTGCTCCTAACAATGCATTGCAGAAATACATAGATGACCACAAAAGTGAGGTCCTTATGGAAGAAAGAAATGAGATTGACGAGATTCTTCTTCGTCAACCAGAGATGCTGAAACACAATTTACCGGTGGAAGACTTGGGTACCACGCTACCACCCAAGGAGGTTCCCGTTTTTGATTTAAAACCTTTACCTGATAATCTTAAATACGCTTATATTGATGATAAGAAAACACATTTTGTTATTATTAGTTCTAAACTTTCAGGTAAGGAAGAGGAAAGGTTATTGGAAGTATTGAAGAAACACCGAGGAGCTATTGGATATACTCTTGATGATTTCAAAGGGATTTCCCCTGCTATATGTCAGCATGCTATTAATATTGAACCTGATGCAAAGCCAGTTGTTGAACATCAATGTCGTTTAATTCCTAAGATGAAGGAAGTGGTAAGGAATGAGGTATTGAAACTCCTAGATGCTGGTATTATTTATCCTATTGCTGACAGGAGATGGGTAAGTCATGTGCATTGTGTTCCTAAGAAAGGAGGAATTACTGTTGTGCCAAATGGAAATGATGAGCTTATTCCTCAATGAGTAGTAGTTGATTATAGAATGCACATTGATTTTAGAAAAGTTAACAAAGTTACTAAGAAAGATCATTATACTTTACCTTTTATTGATCAAATTTTAGAAACGTTGTCTAAGAAAACTCATTTTTGCTTTCTTGATGGTTATTCTGGGTTTTCTCAAATTTTTGTTAAAAAGCAAGTTCAAAAGAAAACAACTTTTACTTGTCCTTATGGAACTTATTCTTATAGACGTATGCCTTTTGGTTTGAGTAATGCTCCTACTACGTTTCAAAGATACATGTCTGCTATCTTTCATGGTTTTTGTGAGGAAATTGTGGAAGTATTCATGGACGGTTTCTCCGTCTATGGAACTTCTTTTGATAACTGATTGCACAATCTTGATAAAATTTTGCAGAGATGTGAGGAAACTAATCTTGTTCTTAATTGGGAGAAATGCCACTTTATGGTTAATGAAGGAATTGTTCTTGGACATAAAATTTCTGAAAGAGGTATTGAAGTTGACAGAGCTAAAGTTGAAGCAATTGAGAAAATGCCCTGTCCCAGGGATGTCAAAAGTATTCGTAGTATCCTTGGTCATGCTGGTTTCTATAGGAGGTTTATTAAAGATTTCTCTAAAATATCAAAGCCTATTACTAATCTTCTCCAAAAAGATGTACCTTTTTTTTTGATGATTATTGTAAAGAAGCTTTCGAAATTCTAAAGAAGGCTTTGAATTCTGCTCCTATTGTTCAACCACCTGATTGGAATTGACCCTTTGGGATTATGTGTGATGCTAGTGATTTTGCTGTAGGCGTTGTTCTTGTACAACGAATAGATAAGAAGTTGAATAATATTCATTATGCTATTAAGACTCTCGATTCTGTTCAAAAGAATTATGCTACCACTGAAAAAGAATTCCTATTTGTAGTTTTTGCTTGTGATAAGTTTAGACCTTATATAGTTGATTTGAAAGTTACTATTCATACTGATCATGCCGCTATTAAGTACCATATGGAAAAGAAATATGCTGATACGTCATAAAAGTATCTATAATTTCTGATATTCCATGTTGTTTTCATGTCATATGATACATGTTTCCTTTACACTTTATGCCATTTTTTATCGATTTCCTGGGACTAAACTATTGATAAGATGCCACGGAGCCAGTTCATGTTTTCTGTTGTTTTTAGTTTCAGAAAAGTTGTTCTGGAAATATTCTAGGAACCGGACGATTCAAATCTAGGAAATCTTAGAACGTCATTGCGCACACGAAGTCCGGACGGGACCGGGAGGGGAGCCACAGGGGCCCCACACCATCGGTGGGCGCGCCACCTAGCCGCGCCCAGGGGTGGTGTGGCCCCCCTAGCTTCCTAACGACGTTGCCCTCGCGCCTATATGTTCTCTTCGAAGGGTTAACCCTAAATAACCGAACCTTTTCCACGAAAAATATCTGCAGCCGTCGTCATCCTCAACCCTAGTTCGGGAGGGTCCTAGAGCTCTCCCTTACACCCTGCCAGGAGGGGGAATCATCACCGGAGGGCTCTACACCACCATGCCCGCCTCCAGAATGATGCGTGAGTAGTTCATCCTTGGACTACGGGTCCATAGCAGTAGCTAGATGGTTGTTCTCTCCTCTCTATGCCTCATGTTTAGATCTTGTTAGCTGCCCTACATGATAAGAATCATCTTATTGTAATGCTACATGTTGTGTTTGCTGGGATCTGATGAATGTTGAATGCTATTGTAACAGCCCTGATTTTTGGAAAGTCCAAAAATCACTAAAAATTGAAACTTTTTGTTTTCATGTTATTCAAGTCACATAAAACCAATGAGATGCAAAAAATAAAAGGAAACAATACATAACTCGATGAAATTTGAAATTAAGAATCCATTATACCTCTATTCCATAAACCCTAAAGTGTAAAAAATATATGTTCCTCATGTGAAAAGAAATATTTTCTTAGAAAACACCTTTAGCAAACATGTTTTCAACTCAACTACCATTTTGAAAATGATTATGATAATTAAAAACCAGAGAGTTACAATCTCTAATATTTTCCCCTTGTCTCCATGAAATTATGTCACTATTATTATTAAGCTCAAATGGATAAGAGTTGGTTATTTGTTTTCCAAGTACTATATCAATCAATAAAACAATAAGGTGTTATATATGTTATTGAGTTATGAAAACAAGTAAAGTGCGTTGGAAAAATAATGTTTTCAATTGGGAAAACAACATCTTCATTAGAGAAAATATCTTTGTTCTTACTCACCCTCAATTAAAAATTTATTAATAAATTATGTATTTTGAGTATGTTAATAAGATACCATGAGTGAATTGCTCATATGTTGAAAACATTTTTAAAGGGCCTAGAAAACAATAATTTGAATCATAGAAATATTTTCTAAAATCATTTAAATCATATTTTATAATTAACCCTCTTTTTGATGAATTTTGGCATAATTCAAATTTTGCAAATCTAAAATTTGCAAATAAAATATATTTAGAAACCTTAGCATGTGTACTTTCATATCCTCTGTTCCAAAATAATTTTTGAACAAGTTAAAATGGAATTTATAATTTAGTGGTATAATTGAGTATTTTTTACATAGATATAATTCTATAAATATTTCCAATATAGTTCCTTTTGCAATTTTGTTCCAATTGGTAACCTTGAACCAGAAACAACCTTGCCCAACCATTTTGGACACCCTTTGACCATGACCATGCAAATTGTAGCCAAACCCCTATCATAGTAGTCCACCTAGTAGCTTATGTCTTAGAGTTTGTTTCCATCCTCTTTATCTTGTTGTTATAGCTATTTTGGAGCCAAGACCAAGTCCCTAATATGTGTAAATCACATATAAAATACCAAGTAGTGAACCTTAAACACTAGTACCATTGTTTTCCATCTACTCCTACATTCCCCTATTCTTGCTTCAAGAATCCATCAACTTAGCAAAATGGAAGACAAGACTCAAACCCAAGAAGGAACTCCATCTTCAACTTGGTGGAAACATGAAGAGTTACAAAGAAGATCTTTGAAGAACTAGAAGTAAGGGAATTGGACTTCACAACAACTAGAAGCAACTCAAGGAAGTACAAGTGTGAAGAAATTAAGAACAAAACATCTCCCTCTCTCTTTCTATCTTTCTTCTTATTTCTTTCTTTCCAAATTGACTTAGTAGTAGTTGTGCCCATCCCACCTTGTACCAACTAGTGAGAAAGCCATGAAAATCTACCAAGACCAAGAGAAGAATTCATGTATATTCAAAAAAAAATCATCTAAGGAACAAGACTACAATAGAAGCATGAAGATGATCGTCAATATAACAAGCATGTGAAGACTTGGAGCAATCCACACAAGTTGAAGAATAACAAGTTGTTTTTGTCCAACCCTTGACCCAAATGGAAAATCCCAAGACTTTAACTTGTTATCTCCATTCTTATGAAGTTAGTTGAACCTAGACCTACCCTAAACCAAAATGGAAGGACTAACTTAGATCACTCAAATGTTTTGATGAAAAGAACTAAGTGTTACACATTGTTATGTGTTACTTTAGTTGAAATAGTAGATCACCCTAAGTGAACTCTTGGAACTTCCTCAACAAGTATGATTATAGTAAAGTTAGATCACATCAAACTCAACCTAGTCCATCCCAAGTAAACCCTTGGAATTTTCCTTAACAAGTATTGAACTCGAATCTTGACCTTGCCCTAGCCAACTTGGTACAACCGCTTTGTTATGTTTGTTTTATCCACTTAGGTGTTTGATTGCTAGGATGCTTGTTCATTTTGTTATTGTGTTTTCAATGAATAAATTGTACGGAGAGCAACAATATTTTGTGAAGAGAGTGTGATATCTTCACCAACTTCAACAAGCCAAGTAACACACCATCAACCACCCATTATTTTCTATATGCATTAGTTAATTTTTGAGTAGTATGCGTGATAGAATTTTTTACTAAGTTATATTATGCTATGCTATTATCCTAGTAGTGTGTAGCCATCTCTTTTACCCTTGTTATTTTGATATCCTTAGAACTTAGTATATGCTATGCAATGTTACAAATGGTTTTACTAGATGTTGAGGAAAAATTCTAAGTATAACTAATAAATGAACCACCTGGGTGGAAGTGGTAAGACTAGTTTATCTTGAGTTTTGCCTCAGGGCCCTTGTCTAAGGGTTATTCCACTTGAGGTTGTCACTTGCAGATGGACACCCAGGAACAAAGAGATTACTATGTCCCTCTAAATCTAGTAGCTTCACGTGCAGCCTTTAGTCATATGGGCTTTGTCTTGATCAACTAAGTTGAATGAACTCACCAGGCTTACAAGCAGATGTAGCATAATTATAGGTGGAACGGGTAAGCCAAATGGTGGTGGAATTTCTTCTGAAAGATCTCGTCTCAATCTTCTCCTTTCCTTAATGCACTCAGAGTGTATAGGATTTTTGGGCTGATTTTAGTCTGAAGGTGAAAGTGCACAAACTCTGCAGAGTCAACAGACTAAGATCTTAGTCGTGTCCCCGGTTATGGACAACTATGAGCAGCTGGATAAGGAATGAAGGGAGAATCTCATCACCAATTTCAATAAGTAAAATTTTGACCAAGTGAACAGTATTGTGGTGCTTGGATCTTAATCCAATGTTGCCACCCTTTGAAAAGAAAAGTTTGTTTTACAAAAGTGATAGGAGAAAACTGGCTTTATGCAAACTTAGCCAAAACTCCACTTAGCCAAATAAGCATGTAGTATTAGTCTTGCCATTTATATCCACCATAGTGTTACTTGCCAATACATTAAATTGTATTGGCTCCCTTGTGGCTGCATATTCCGTCCTGCAGATGATTTTGAAGACGAGTGAAGACTTCGTTTAGGATCTCTAGACTATCACCAACATGTTTTTCCTGTGGCACATGAAGAAGATGGGCTCAATGTTGTACTATGTTTTCCGTTGTATTTCTTTGTTTTCTTCTAGTATTCTAAGACTATGCAAGTTGTAATACTAATTTTGTAAAGACTGGATCATGCGATGTAATAGAATTTGATGCATTTGCATGATATTTCATTTTGTACTGTGGTGCTAGCAAGTGATCCAGGGACTAGCACACTAACACAGATGTTCTTACATTATTTAAATGTGGGAACGCTACAGCTATGTCCAATGATTATCAATCTATCATGTTATTTATGATCTTGCATGCTCTCCATTGTTAGTAGATGCTCTGGCCAACTAGATGCTAGTAACTCCAAGAGGGAGTATTTATGCTCGATAGTGGGTTCATGCCTCCCTTTCACTCACGCTCGAGTGACAGAAACATAAACGGGTGGGGGATGTGATGTTGCCATTAGGGAGAAAACAACGGTGTTTACATTGTTTACATTACATACTTTGCTTACTGCGCTTATCTGTTGCTTGCAACTTAATACCCAAGGTTTGCTCGGATGACATTCTGAGGGTGGATTATTAGTCATAGATGCAGTTGGATGGCGGTCTATGTGTCTTGTTATAATTCCCGCATGAATCACATAGTAATCATCATGTCATGCATATGCACTACGGTGCAGCCTTTATATCTCTCAATTGCCCAGCTATAATTTTTTTACCCAACATGCTATCTATCTGTTTTGGAGAGACACCTCTAGTGAATTGTACACCCCGGTCAATTTTCCTCATACTGATAATACAACCACTACAATATTTGTTTTCGTATTGTTACTAATGTTTTCCACACCATATGCTTAACCTCTTTGTTTTCAACAAAACTGGTGAGATTGACAACCTCACTGCTTCGTTGGGGCAAAGTGATTTGATTGTGTTGTGTAGGTTCCACGTTGCTGCTGAACCGGTAGTGCGCCCTGCCAATATCAGCTGCATTAACCTTCGGAAGTGATTTCTTTCTCCTACTGGTCGATTCAACTTTGGTTTCTTTCTGAGGGAAACTTGTTGTTGTGCTCTTCATACCTTCCTCTTGGGGTCTCCCAACGAGTGCAAGCCCTGCACCATCAAGAAAATTTCTCGCACCGTTGCCGAGGAGGAAGAGGATTTCTGCAAGGGGAGTCTCTCACCTCCAATCATTTTTACTTTGTTATTGTTTTGCATGTTACTTGCTTTATCATGCTTGCTATCAATGGTTGATTTCCGTGAAACTAGATCTTATTGGCAAGGTGGGTTCACAGATGAACAATAAAAATATTATAAGGAACACCGCTTGTCACAAAAAGGGATACACTTATGGGAGAAAATTAATAAAATGCATGACTATGCTAAAAACTTGTTCTCTACTTATAATGTTACTTAATGCTTTGATAAAGCTTGTTGCTATAGGAGGTATAAACACCTCCCTTTTCAATGTGAGTATAATGATAATGTTACCATATCTTCTTATGTAAAGGGAAATTATGACTTTTATGATGTGGAACAAATTGAAGAATTTATTGCTTGGAAGTGTGCATTCGAAATTTCTTATTTGCTTGAAAATATTGATGATGCACCTTATAAATATGAGATTTATGATATAATTGAATTTTGATTTTATAATTATAGGGAAGAAAATAGCTATATTCTTAAATATCTTTATAAATGCTCTCCACCTAAGGAAGAGTAATGCCTTGTAGGAGCCTATGGAAGAACAAATTGTTGAATCTGGAAACTCATTGGATGAAAAAGAGGAGGAGAGTGATGATAAAGAGGAGGAAGAATGGAACCCATGTCTACCTCCCAATGATAGTAAATATTTAACTCATACCTTGTTTTATGATAATCCATCCTACTTTGATAAATCTTATGATAATCATCAATTTTTTCCAACTATTGATATGCATTATAATGAGGAAGTTTGTTTAGAAAATTTATATGATAATGATCTAGATGATGGTCATATGTTACTTGATGTTATATATTATAATTCTACTCAAAATATGATTGTTATAATGTGTCCTATACCTTTTCTGAGTGATCAATCATCTCGTTTTAATATTGCTAAAAGTGGGGAAAAATAGGAGCTGGTTTTAAATTTTGATCCCATTGTTTTGGAGCTTGATATGAAATGTGTGCTTTTAGATCATGAAAAACATTCTTTATGTGATATCTATGTTGTTGAGTTTGTTCATCATGCTACTCAAAATTATTATGAGAGAGGAAAATATGGTTGTAGGAATTTTCATGTTACTAAACACCTCTCTTTTTGTTGACAGTTTTGAAATTCCTCTTGTTCTACCTTCCCATGATTTCTAGTTTGAGCTTCTTTAATTATTTATTTACAAGATTATTATGCATAGGAAATGGGTTAGAATTAAAAAAAAAATATAATTGCTTCTTGATGCTCTATTTTTTTATTCATATTTCTTATGTGAGCGTCTTCTTGCTTTCTCTGCCTAGCTAAAAGGCGTTAAAGAAAAGCACTTCTTGGGAGATAACCCATGGTTTTATTTTTTTTCTTTATTTTTCTATGTTCTGTTTGATTCAAGTTGTTTTATAATTCTGTATAGACTCCTTTGTATCTTTATTTTCTCGCATTAGTTGTGCCAAGTAAAATTTCTAGCGAAAGTTGGTGTTGGTTTTGGATTTCTGCGTAGGAAACAGATTTCTTCTGTCCACCGTAAACAATCGCATAATTCACAGAAAGATCAAAATGACCTGGAAATTTTTGTGCTTATTCCAGCTAATTTCGAAACTTTTTTGTTCTTACGTTTTTTGATTTGAGTAACGTAAGTGCCCTGAAAAAATTTGTTTTTACAGACTGCTCTGGTTTTGAAAGATTTTGTCTTTTTACTTGCATTCTCTCTTTTACTATGTCAAGTGGATTTCTTTGCTTCACGAAACATCAGTGGATGTAGATAATGTTTAAAAGTATAAATAATGCTTGTTTCCATGCAGAACATGTGAATTTTTTATTGTGCACTAACCCTCTAATGCGAATTACATTGAGTGTGGTGTGAAGAAAGTTTTCAAGGGTCAAGAGAAGAGGGTGATATAATGTGATCAAGAAGAGTGCAAAGCCAAAGCTTGGGGATTCCCCTGTGGTTCATCCCAGCAAATTATAAGAAGACTCAAGCGTCTAAGATTGGGGATACCCAAGGCATACCCTTCTTCATCAACAATTTATCACGTCACTTCTAGTGAAACTATATTTTTATTCGGTTACATCATATGAATTTTACTTGGAGCGTATGTTTGTTTTATTTTGTTTTCCTTGCTGCAATAATGTTGTTGGAACCAAGCATTCTTTGTGTGGGAGAGATACACGCTCCGCTTTTTCATATGAATACTCGTTATGATCGAATTCTTAGTTTTTCTTCTATCTGCTGCAAATTCCTTTTTAGCTCATGTTTTTTCATGCATCTCTTATTTAGAGCTGTTATTTTTAGTAGAGTTATGTTAGTACTCTCTTGTTTCATTGCTATATTAGTTGGAGAATTTTTGTTGTTTGTTGCTTTATGGAAATAGAAAATGCTACATGTGGTAGATTGTATAACGAAAAAGCTTGCATATTCTTGTAGATCACTAAACTGTTTCACTTGATTATTTGATGTTGTTTTGAGATATTAATATGCTTAATGGTAAACTTGCTGGTTTAGTAGAGTAAAAACAATTAATGGTTGGTCTAAAAGCTTGAAATTGTGCCACACTCAAATAACCAGTTGATAGGTTAATGGCTTTTTGTTACGCTCCACGGTCAGGGTAGCTAACAGTGACTTGTCACTGCCACGGACCCTCTTGGAGTGATTTTCATTATGCCTTGTAAGATCATGATTTTAGTTGTAATATTTTAAATTGTGAGTTCTATATTACGGTTTTATGGCACTTCCACCATCCATATTTGCTAGCCTCTTCGGTATTGTGCATTGCTCATTCTCACATTAAGAGTTGGTGCAAACTTCGCCAGTGCATCCAAACCCCGTGGGAGAACTTTGTTCTTCTACACATAAGCCAAAAATTATCTTCCTCAAAACATCCACCATACATACCTACCATAGCATTTTCATAGCCATTCTGAGATATATTGCCATACAACATCCATCTTCATTATGTTACTTGTCATGTTTCATTGTTATTTTGCATACTGCTACACTGGCAAGAGCATTTAGTTTTATATACATCAGAGATATTTCAGTTTGAGTTATGAGTGCTAAAAAGTGTGATGGTTCATTGTAAAATAGAGTGTTTCCCCTACCAGTGAGGTTATATATAAAAAAATAAAAAAATAAAGAGAAAAAGCCCAAAACGAAAAAGGGCAAAAGAGAGATAATAAAGAGAGAGCGGGGAGCACTACTATCATTTATTCCACACTTGTGCTTGGTTAGCATCATTACTTTATTTTGGCGAGAGTTTTCATATTATGACTTGCATAAGTATGTGGGGAACTTACATTATAGAACTTGGCTTGTATATTCCAATGACGAGCCTCCTCAAAAGAGCTCTAGATCTTTGTGAGAAAGCATGTTGGATGCACCCCCACTAGTTCCATTGGAGAGCTTTCATACACTTATAGCTCTATGTGCATCCGTTGTGTGGCAATCACTACTCCTTGCATAACTTCGATTATAGGACTTCCTATTTTCTAATGATCACTTTCAGTTGTGTGAGACTTTCTTCCATTGACCATCCAAACCCCCCATAATGTTTTTTTAGCCATAACATCCTGGTGCCATGGACCAATACTGACGCTTGCTTGTTTTGAGTTTGATGCCTTGGATGATTATATTGTTGTTCTTGAAGCTTAAATCATATTTAATAAACCTTGCACGGTTGATTGTCTTTTAGTATTGATTCATTGAAAAGTTTTACTTTGTTTTTCCTAATGGTTTTTACATTATTATATTTGATATCAACTATGAACCACGACCCTCATTCATTTGATCCTAGTTTACATGATTTACATTACTATGATGATCAAGTTTATGTTGGCAGAATGTCACCCCAAAATTTATTTGTTTTATCGTTTTCCTACTCGAGGACGAGTAGGAAGTAATCTTGGGGATGTTGATACGTCATAAACATATCCATAATTTCTGATGTTCCATGTTGTTTTGATGTCATATGCTACATGTTTCCTTTACACTTTATGCCATTTTATATCGATTTCCTAGGACTAACCTATTGACAAGATGCCATAGAGCCAGTTCCTGTTTTCTGCTGTTTTTAGTTTTAGAAAAGTTGTTCGGGAAATATTCTCGGAATTGGACGATTCAAAGCATGGAAGTCTTAGAAAGTCGTCGCGCACACAGAGTCCGGAGGGGAGCCACAGGGCCCCACGCCATGGGTGTGCGCTCCCCCTGGCCGCGCCTGGGGGTGGTGTGCCCCCTGGCTGCCCACCGACGTTGCCCTCACGCCTATATATTCTCCTCGAAGGGTTAACCCTAAATACTTGATCCTTTTCCACAAAAAACATCCACAGCTGCTGTCATCGTGAACCCTAGTTCGAGAGGGTTCTGGAGCTCTCCCCGGCACCCTGCCGGGAGGGGGAATCATCACCAGAGGGCTCTACACCACCATGCCCTCCTCCGGAATGATGCGTGAGAAGTTCATCCTTGGACAACGGTTCCATAGCAGTAGCTAGATGGTTGTTCTCTCCTCTTTCTGCCTCATGTTTAGATGTTGTGAGCTACCCTACATGATCAAGATCATCTTATTGTAATGCTAGATGGTGTGTTTGCTAGGATCTGATGAATATTGAATGCTATGTACAATGATTAACAATCTATCATGTTATTTTCATGTGTATGTTATTTATGATCTTGCATGCTCTCCGTTGTTAGTAGATGCTCTAGCCAAGTAGGTTCTAGTAACTCCAATAGGGATTATTTGTGCTCGATAGTGGGTTCATGTCTCCCTTTCATTCACGCTCGAGTGACAGAAACATAAACGGGTGGGGAATGTGTTGTTGCCATTAGGGATAAAACAACGATGTTTACACTGTTTACATTACACACTTTGCTTTCTGCGATTATCTGTTGCTTGCAACTTAATACCCAAGGTTTGCTCCGATGACATTCTGAGGGTGGATTATTAGTCATAGATGGAGTTGGATGGAGGTCTATGTATCTTGTTGTAATGCCCGCATTAATCACATAGTAATCATCATGTCATGCCTATGCATTATGGTGCAGCCTTTGTATCTGTCAATTGCCCAGCTGTAATTTGTTTACCCAACATGTTATCTATCTGTTTTGGAGAGACACCTCTAGTTAACTCTGGACCCCGGTCCATTTTCCTCATAATGATAGTACAACCAGTACAATCTCTTTTTTCATACTGTTACTACTGTTTTCCCCACTGATACGTTGATAAGGGGTTTCCCGATCTTCTCGATGAACTCACACTATAACTTGATAGATAACTAGTGCGCCACTGAGACCTCTCACTAGATGAACCCTGATGCCAATGCAACAGCCCTCGATCCCTTTGGATATTCTCAACTCCACACTCTTGCACAACGTAATCAAAAGACTACGAGTGGTCCTCTACTCTCTTATTCCTAGTAGAACAGCGGATAACACGTAAACTTTGCAATGGTAACACCACCCTATCGATACGAATTTGGTGGTTGATAAATTTCAGATGAACATGGTTCAATCTTGGAAATCTAGGGTTTATCTTAAACTTGGTCTAAACCTCTCCACACGCAGGTGGGAGGTATTTAAGAGAGAGGGGGTGCGTCCAAAGGCCAACTCGCCCCAACCCTGGACCTGACTTGGGTTTGGACCCAAACATGACTTGGACTCGAACTAGAGAGATACAAACCGACCCAACATTAGGGGGTTCGGCCCAATATGGCATACAAGCCATGCCTAAATTAATTAGGACTTTCCTATGGCGCATTTAACCTTATGGAGGCGTCCTCCCCTTGTTTTCATCCTTGCACATTTGTTTTCACCACTTGCAGGATTGTTTTCACTACTGTTGTATATTTGTTTTCACCATGGCATGATTGTTTTCACCACATGTAAGCTTGTTTTCCATCATCTCCATATTGTTTTCTAGCAAGTCTTGATGTCTTCCTCCATCCATGTTTGTGTTAACAATAACCCTTATCATCAATAACAGTGAGGCTCAATATCTCCTTCCAACTCAAGCATGACAAAACCTCATGGACCCCTATTATATCCATATCATCCTCTCTTTCTTCAAGACAAGACGTCCTCGGCTTGTGGTAAGCTGAAAGTGGAAGAAACAAAACAGAACAACGTGTATGCACAATATATGTATCTATAATGGGGTGCATTAGTTGTTAGCATGTCATAAAATTTTGCACATGACATGTGACCACAAAATTGGCATTAAAACATCACATAATTGTCATAGCATCTCATAAAATAGCAATCATAATTGCAAATATAAGTGAAGCTCATAAAATCATGATAAAAAAGAGAGACATTTATGTATACATGTTTATTGTTTGGGATCAAATCAAGTGTTCTCACAGAAGATCTATGATCAAATTTATTTTTAATAGTACACTCAAAGGTGTTAACATGTTTATTATTCTTATTATGAAACTTCCAACTCAATTTGCAAATATAAGTGAAGTATAATTTATTAGCACATGTACTTAACAGGTTTTGTGGCAAACCAAACATATGTGTAAAATCATGCTCACATGTAGGAAATTGTAAACCATCTAAGCAAGGTAACATAATTTTCAATTCGGCCATTTGATCACAAGTTATACATATTTCATCCACCAAAAAAATTTCATTCATGTTATAGTCACCAACCAAATTAAAAGTGAAACAAGTAGCATAGGTGCTAGAATTTATATATGGAATTTCAGCAATCCTATTCATAGCACTTTGCACATTAATTGGTTCATGTAACATGATGGAATACACAATATTCATAGGTGGTATTTTAGCAAGCACTTCTTTATGTGAAATCAAAACCGCATGCTCAAAATTTGAAATATACAAACTATCACATGGTGGTGAACTATATGTGGTTATCAACTCAGAAGAATTAACTAACACATTAGTAGACTCACAAAAATTTGTACTTGGAAGTGGCACCTCCAAATCAGCACCAATAACAATAACATCCTCCTCAGAAATAGTAGGCATTGATTCATCTTTCTCAAGTGGTGATGCTGGTTGTACTAGTGATGGATCCGTTTCTTGAAGAGTAACTTGCATATCACAAGACATAGTACTAGGAACAATGGCATGCTCCTCTAATGGATGTGGTGGTGGTGCAGGTTGTACTAGAGGCTCCCTTTCTTCAAAAGCAACCTGCACATCACATGAAACAACACTAGGAGTAGACATGATTATGTTAGTAGAAACAACCTCACATGTTTTCTCAACTTTGGATCCCATGACTTGATGATAACATAATGGTTTCTCTCTAACCTCCATACAATTTTCAAGTGAAGCATGTCTTCTTCGATGATATTTATGATTCCAAAGTAATTTTATGTCAGGATAATATCTAGCAAAGTCAAACCGAAATTTTACAGAACATGATTCACCCAACAAAAGATGACAACTAGCAAATGCTCTGGGAATCACATGACAATAAATTTTCTCTGTATGACCACGAATGGTTAATGGAACAAAAGTACGTAGAGTAATTCGAATTTTATCATCATTAGTAATTAACATGTATGGATCTGCTTGAAAAGTGTCCAATTGCAACTGCTCTACCACAACAAGACTAACAAAATTAGAGTGAGTATCCTTATCAAGAGAATAGCAGCAGGGCAACCTTTGATTTCTGCAATCAAGTGGAACAAATTTGCCACAGGTATTCCACTAGACTCCTCCTCCCAGAAAGCATCACTGCACATAGAAAAACTACAAAGCTCCATTGATTAACTTGTTAGTAGCAAAATAAAAATGGGTTGTGGTGTTCTCTCACAACTCACTCAAAACAGCAAAGAAACGGTATCTTACCGTTCCAAAGTGAATAGAAAACACTCACCACAAGTAGTATTAACACGTGTACTGATGTGAAGATGAGAATACCTGGGAGTTTAGCTATCACAAGACAAACAAGGGATATGGTGGGGCTTGGTATGGATACCTAACAACACCAATAACAGGTCATATTTGCTGCTTGTGATGATATGAAAAGCACAGGAAACACACACGTGGAGAATAATGTGGAAAGCAACTATATGTATGGAATTGTTGCAATGCACTCGAAAGACACTAGTTACAGCTCTTTAAACAGGCACAAGATTGCTCAAAGAACTAGTGCAAAACAGCATGTAAACAGCTCCCAAAAATGTGGCAATGATCAATAATTTTCAGGCCTCTTTCCCTCTCTTATTTTTCTGTTTCTTCTCTCTAACTTTTCCACTCTTTTGGGCCAAAATTTCCAATCTGTACGGATTGTACGGACACTGTTTTTTTCTATTTTGGCCACAATATGTCACACCGCGGAGCAAAATTTTCCAGAAAAACTGCACGATGAAACAGATGATTGAGCAGCCTGTGAGCACAAAATCGAGCTAGTCTTATATGGCTATGCTCCTAATTTGATATGTAGATAGGCCGTAGCTATGGTTCTCAAAGATATGGAGTGGAAAACAAATGATATTGGCAAGAAAACGGACAGAAAAAGGATAGAACTCACGGCAGGAAAACGAGCCGCTTTTGTGCCGCGGCGGCAGCGAAACAGCGGGTTTTGGTACCGCGGCAGCGCGCACAACAGCGAAGCGATCACACAACAGATGAAAACGCGCGCATCAGCGTTTTAGGAAGTTCTGTGCCATGGCAGGGACGCATGTGTGGAGGTGTTGTGAGTGAAATAGGGGCGCGGCAGCGTTTCGGACGGTTTTTGTGCCGCGGTAGCAACTCCACTCCGATTGCAACTAGGCTCGGATTAGCCGTATGAAACCGCACGGATTCTTTCCTATTGTGAGTAGAACTCGAACACAAGAGAACCCACGGCAGAAAATAAGGAATTGTTGAGCCGTATAAGATGATCCGATTGGAAAACCAACAACACAAAGATGAAACAACACTCAGATTGGAAATATGGAGGGTTTCGGTGGACTCTTTTTGGGATTTTTCGGTGGACACTTGAAGAATAACTCGATGAACTACTAGAACCCTAAACCTAGATCGAAACAAAAGACTCAAACGGAAAAACAGGGACGCAAAAATGAACAAGAACAACAACTAGAAGAAGCAATTGGTGTTGATCTAAGGCTATGGAAACTCTACTACTCGAATTTTTGTGTGGCTTTTTCTGGATAGGTAGAAAACAAAACAAATCTAGGGATAAATTGCTCACCGAGTCAACCTGGAAATATGATACCATATGATAAGGGGTTTCCCGATCTTCTCGATGAACTCACACGATAACTTGATAGATAACTAGTGCGCCACTGAGACCTCTCACTAGATGAACCCTGATGCCAATGCAACAGCCCTCGATCCCTTTGGATATTCTCAACTCCACACTCTTGCACAACGTAATCAAAAGACTACGAGTGGTCCTCTACTCTCTTATTCCTAGTAGAACAGCGGATAACACGTAAACTTTGCAATGGTAACACCACCCTATCGATTCGAATTTGGTGGTTGATAAATGTCAGATGAACATGGTTCAATCTTGGAAATCTAGGGTTTATCTTAAACTTGGTCTAAACCTCGCCACACGCAGGTGGGAGGTATTTAAGAGAGAGGGGGTGCGTCCAAAGGCCAACTCGCACCAACCCTGGACCTGACTTGGGTTTGGACCCAAACATGACTTGGACTCGAACTAGAGAGATACAAACCGACCCAACATTAGGGGGTTCGGCCCAATATGGCATACAAGCCATGCCTAAATTAATTAGGACTTTCCTATGGCGCATTTAACCTTATGGAGGTGCCCTCCCCTTGTTTTCATCCTTGCACATTTTTTTTACCACTTGCAGGATTGTTTTCACCACTTGTATGATTGTTTTCACCATGGCATAATTGTTTTCACCACTTGTATGATTGTTTTCCATCATCTCCATTTTGTTTTCCAGCAAGTCTTGATGTCTTCCTCCATCCATGTTTGTGTTAACAATAACCCTTATCATCAATAACAGTGAGGCTCAATATCTCCTTCCAACTCAAGCATGACAAAACCTCATGGACCCCTATTATATCCATATCATACGTCATACATGTATCCTTAAGTTCTGATGTTCCATGTTGTTTTCATGTCATATGCTACATGTTTTCTTTACACTTTATGTCATTTTTATCGATTTCCCGGGACTAACCTATTGACAAGATGACACAGAGCCAGTTCCTGTTTTCTGCTGTTTTTAGATTCAGAAAATTTGTTCTGGAAATACTTGGAATTGAATGATTCAAAAGCAAAAAGTCATAGAATTCCCGGAGTGTCAAGGAAGTCCAAAGGAGACCCGGAGGGGGCCCCGGAGCCCCCACACCATGCTTGGGCGCGGGTGACCCGTGGTCGCGCCTAGGGGTGGTGTGGGCCCCTCGGGTGCCCACCGCCACCGCCCTTTTGCCTATATATGCCCCCCGATGCATAAACCCTAAATAGATCGACCCTCTTCCGCAAAAACTTCTGTAGCTCCGCCGCCGCCGCCGACAAGTTTCCGGGGACAGAAATCTCTGTTCTGGCACCCTGCCGGGATGGGGAAGTGCCCCCGGAGCCATCTCCATCGACTCCACTGCTATCTTCATTGCCGTTGATGTCTCCTAGGATGAGGAGGGAGGAGTTCTCCCCCAGGTCTGAGGGCTCTACCGGTAGCTATGTGGTTCATCTCTCTCTCCCATGGTGTGATCTTTAGGTGATCATGAGCTTTGTAATCTAGTTGAATAAGTATATGTTACTCTTCATCTGTTATGCTACTTGATACGTCATAAACGTATCCTTAATTTCTGATGTTCCATGTTGTTTTCTTGTTGTTTCCCACATGTTTTCTATACACTTTATGTCATTTTTATCAATTTTCTGGACTAACCTATTGACAAGATGACACAGAGTCAGTTCCCTGTTTTCTGATGTTTTTGGTTTCAGAAAAGTTGTTCTGGAAATATTCTCGGAATTGGAAAATTCGAAACCCGGAAGTCTTTGAATTCCCAAGGGTTCCATGGAATCCCGAAGAGACCCGGATGGGGTCCTAAGGGGGGCCCACACAATAGGACGGCACCCCCCCCTTGGCCGCGCCGGGGGTTGGTGTGGGGCCTCCACCGCCTCTGCCCTTTCGCCTATTTAATCCCCCAGTATTCTGCATTTTGGATTTCCCTCCATACATGGCCCCTCATAGAGCATGCAATCTCTGTAATATGTCATCTTGCTCCTCGTTGTAGGAACCTTGCTCCTCGACTTGGGACCCTTGCTCCTCGCCTAGGAATGGTGGCAGCTCGCCTTGCACACCCAGCAGCTCACCGTAGGGAGGTGTCTGCTCGCATTGGGAGGCTAACTCCTCACGGTGGTTAGCCTCCTCCTTCTGTTAGGCAGCTTCTAGATGGCTATGGAAAAGTTTCTGCTCGCATTAGGCAGCTTCCTGCTGGCCTTGGGGAGCTGCCTCCTCATCTTGGACCACTGGTCTCTTGAGTTCGTCATCTGCATCCGGATGTACATGGGCAACTGCCTGCTTGCGATGTGCCTTGACGCTCTTGGGACTACATCCACATCCACCAGGAGACATCTTTGTCCTACCAGATGTACTCTTGACTTTAATGTTCCTAAGCTGTATGGTTCATATGTACCAACTCAACTAGGACGGTAGCACAAAATACATGGCAGAACGGTAACTAAGCCAGCAATTCCACATAACATAAGTACCTCTATTATTTAGCAATCATGCAAGGCTTGCCTTCTCTAGAGGGTGGACATGGTATAAATGGAAATAAATAGCTTACACTGTAAGTCTGGAATTGATGATTTATGCCAATAAATAGAAATAAATAGCTAATACATGTTCTTTACAAATAGCCTTATCTTTCATTGGGATCTGACAACATAGAGATAGAAAATCTTAGTGATGTAATCTATTGTTTGACCATATCGGTAATCTAATTTGTGGACCTAAGTATGATAGAATCGTAGGATAAGTGATCTTAAGATTTATACAAGCTCAAAAATAAGCAAACTCTGGCCAAAGAAACTTGACCGCTACCCGGCCGGCGAGGTTGCAGATCTTGACGGCGACCTGGACGGCGATGTATCAAATCTGGATGGTGGCCTGGATGGCGATGTGGCAGATCTGGATGGCGTCTTGGACGGCGAGGTGGAAGCCCGGGGCGGCAAGGTGGAAGCCCGGGAAGGCGAGCTGAGCGGCGGGGTGGAAGACCGGGGACGGCAAGGTAGAAGCCCGAGAAGGCAAACTGCATGGCGGGGTGGAAGACTGGGGACAGCGAGGTGGAAGCTCGGGAAGGCGAGCTACAGGGCAAGGTGAAGGCCGGGATGGACTATATGGGGTTTAGGGTGAAAGGGGAATTTGGTACGAGAGGAGGGGAAATTTCAGCGAGGGGCGGATAAGGGAGAGGTTTGAAATTTACGACGGCACGGGTGGCAAAGTTTTTGGTCGCTAATTTGGATGGGCGGCACAAATTTTTTTGCGCGCGCCTGATTTGTTACGTGGGTTGGAGAACATTGCTGGCTGTTGGACACATGATGGATGGCTTAAAAAGATAACAATTATTGAAATATGTTCTTTAAGGATAATGGGAAGAAATCTATAATTGACATAAACTATTAATAAATAAATTGCACATTGCTACCTCATTCCCTCACTCTATCTGTTCTGAGCTTCACGGACATCGACTTCTCTCTCTTGAGTTTACATGCAAGACGACTAACTAGCCACTCCCTGAACGGAGAAATGGGAGGGAATCTTGTGAAGAGTTGGGTCATACCATTATCTTGGGACTTCCTGGTGTCCAGGAAAACGAAGTTCAGTCATCATCGGATGGCTTAGAATTTCAATCCATGGCTCTTGATGGTTTTGAAGCTATAAGAGAAGAAGAGTAAAAAGTAATTGTACTAGTTATTCCTTTAAGGATTGTTGAACACACAGATGACAGTCAACTTGTCGTTGAGTGCTCGCCGAGTGGAATTACTCCGTCGCCACCTCCACGGCCACAGCCCCAAGGGAAGATTAGAAGGAATAGGATGATTCCAAAGAGTACTCCAGTTAGGGAAACCCGGAGCAAGACGGTGAAGCCGTCTGCTCACACAAGGAGCAGGTCGAAGATTTGAATTTGAACTATGAATTTGAATTTGATGGATTTGTAGTTAGGTGTTTGTGTTGTCAACTTGAGATCTTGTGATAACTTATAAGTCTTAATAATATTGTTTGTACTTTGGTATCATATGTGAGGCAGAATGCATATTTGACACAAAAGTTGAATTTGAAGCAATATTTGAATTTGGAACAAAATTATAATTTGAGCCAAAGTTGAAGTTGTACAAAAATTCCAAGTCTGTTGCTCTTTAGTACTTGTTTGAGCTAAAGTTGAACTTTCACCAACATTTGAACCTCAATATTTGAAGGTGATCAATGCGAAGGAGAAACATGCTACAAATATTGGGGTAAACAGTCCCATTTGTAATCAAGTTTTTTTCCCGACCTACTCTAAATGAGCCAATATTTTTTAGATGACACATATTCCATCTAAATAGTGTCCAATCGAAGTCTCGCTATTTATTGAATTAATTTTCATATTATTTAATTATTTTTTGAAAAATATGCTTTTAATCGAAAACCACCAAAACACATGTTTGAAATATGAAAATGAAAAAGTAAGTTCAGAACCGTCTTATTCACTCTAAAAGGAAGCTTTGGTAATTTTTTTTGTTTTTTTGAATGTTTCAAAACCAAAACCCTCCTTCACTCTCCATCGAACTCTAAACAGGTCTATACATGATTGCTCATTTGTGAGAAGCCTTTTTCATGAAAATGTCCTCACATGAAGTTTATATATTTTTTATCATAACCATGTCACATATGGCGTCTATGTGACATTCAGCCATCCCATCATACCCTACCGCCAATGCCAGCCATAAGATCTGACCTTCTAGAAGGAATTCTTGGGACAGGACCGCGCGTCGTCTCCGCGCCGATGGATGGTGTCGACGGTTGAGATCAGAGTTCAGTCTTCTAGAAGGGAGGGCGATCCGCAAGAGGCTAATTCTGCATCCTGATTGGCCGCGCCATTGTATTCCACTGACACATCTGGTATTGTAGAGGATCTGGTTCCGGAGGAGGTTGTATTCCACTGACCCATCTGGTATTAACTATGCCATGATAAATGCAAAGAGATTAGCTACAATACTGGGCAGTGATCCAAGGCCACTGCTTGTATTACTATCTGGTACTGTAGCGGATCTTTTTGCGAGTGTTGGCAATGTGTTTATGAGGTCTGTATTACTACCTGGTGCGACAAAGATGGCTATGCCTGTTGTATGTCATAATTTATCAACATTTTGAATGTGCTCCTTGTTATATGCCAATGATTTTAATAATGCCATGATAAATGCAAAGACATCAGCTACATTACGTGGCAGTGATACAAGGCCACGTCTTGTATTACTTCCTGGTATTGTGGTCGTTCTTTTTGCAAGTGTTGGCAATGTGTTTATGAGTCTTGTATTACACTTTTTTGCATTGTTCCATATGCGTTTATTCTGACTACATGTTACAATGAATTCTAGGGATGCCCTTTAGTGCATGATCACCTATGGTTTTATGAGGCTTTTCATCACTATGCACAACTTATCAGCTGATTTTGTCAATGATGATGAATTTGACACATGTGTATTTGACTGATGCCTCACTGTCTCCACCAGATGGCCAGCAAAAGTAAGAACCAGCCACAAATAGATGTGCCATGACTTTGCTTTTGCTGGCCTACCTGGTGTAGCAAAGTTGGCTCTTCTTGTTATGTGTCTATGTTCCCTCAGGCCAATGAATACAGAGTTGTGACTATAGATGTTATTTTGAATGTGCATGATCCCTTTAAGCCGATGATTAAAATGAGTCACCATATCATTGCAAGGAGTGTTCCATACTATCTTGTGCAGTGTACAAGCACATTCATTGTGCATTGCTCTTGGTAATGTAGAATTACTTCTTGGATAAACACGGTTGTGCTTTTATTATGAGGCATTACCATTTGTTCATAGTTCAACCCCAGCTTTACATAAATGTCTTCATTAAAGAATTGTTCTTTTTAGAACCAATCTGCTTATATGCACATTTTGTAATTTCTCCTTATTTTGTTTGATTAACAGGGTATTCCATGCCCTGCATCCAAGTTCGGTATTTCTGTACAAGAGTGTCACCTCAAGTCAATGGTAAGAAGACAATTCTTCTTCATACACTTGTATTATATTTTGTGTTTTTATTACAATATCTAATTTCCATGTTTCTTTTTATTTCTGATGCACAGATTGTACCGTGCACTGCTCGGATAGCATTCAACAAGTTAGTAGGCGAGCGTGTGTTGTTTGTTTCCCATGGCAGGATGTACACATTTTGTGTGTCAAAAGAACAAAGCAAGACTCATTTGCACGAGACACAATGAGATTGGTTCATCGAGAATAAGAACATCTCCGTGGGAGATATACTAGTGTTTTTCATGATACCAAGGCCCACTATCTACGTTGTTATTATTGGCGACTCCCAAGATGACTCACTTTTCAACGAAGATGACTCAATTTCAAGCAAAGATGACTCAATTTGCAGCGAATATGGCAATTCTGATGATGATATGCATGATGAGGACTCTAACAATTCTGATGATGAGGATTCTGACAATTCTGTTGATCAGAGGCATGATGATGCCAACATCATATATGCCCAAAGAGCCAATCTTGAGAATCACGAGAAGAACCGCCTGGATCGGCTTCTACCCCTCGGATCCTATATTGGGCTTCCTTTTATGACTTGTTTCACGGTCACAATCTTGCAGCACTATAATATGGTATGTACCTATAAGACTCCCTCCTCTTTTTGCAAGTAAATTTTTGATAACCATGATAAGGTCTGCTAATATGGTATGTTATCTTTCATGCTTAGAAACTACCAAAGTTGATAGGGGAACACGATGGCCTGGGAAATCATGGCAGGGTTGGCCTACGACTTGGAGAAGAAGAGCATGTTACCACCATTACTTACAACAAGAAAACCGATGGCCGCATTTTCCTCGAAAAGCTGGTGTGGATGGTTTTCGTCAAAGGCAATAATTTTCATCCTCAGCGACCTGTTTTGATCATTTTGAGGGAGACCGACGACCCCAGGTTGGAGGCGTTCATTGAGATGCGGGTGATATAGAACCAGAGCAAAGGATAGGCCTTGGGGGTCAAGAGACCAGGCTGCTGCTGAGCTAGGCCTATGGACTTCTTATTTTGTCTGGCTGGAGTGTAATTTCTTTTGTTACTTGGACTTTTTAAGGTTTAGTTTCTTTCCTGGACTTGCAAGGTTTAGTTTGTTTCGTGAACTTGTAAGGTATATTATCACTGGTAGATCCCTCGTGCTAAAACCTGAGTAAAGATCAAATCGCTAATAGGTGCTTAAACCTTAGAGTTTAGATCAAATCACTCGTGCCGGTAGATCGTGCAACTCATCACTGAAGAACTCAACAAAAGCCTGGCAAGCAAACGGTCACTGAACTTCTCGACCTCGTCGGTATCGCATAAAAACGACCGAGTATAGAGCCAACGGTCCCCAGCCTACCTGCTACCGCACCACGCAATCTACCTTCTATGCTGTCGCCACAGCCCCCGCGACCTCCCCCCTCACACTCGGTGCTGATTACTGCACGCCGCCACCGCATCCATCTGATGGCGCCGCGTGTGAGAAGTAGCACCGGCTTCCAAGGTGTGCAGCTGTGGCCGTCCGGGCGCTGGTCCGCGGAGATCACACACAACGGCGTGCGCTGGTGGATGGGAACCTTCGACACGCCCGAGCTCGCCGCCCGCGTGTTAGACATGGCGGTGTGGTGGTTTGGTCGCCCGCGCGCCAAGCTCAACTTCTGGGACGTCGACAACAGGGAAATTGCTGAGTTCCTCGCCCCAGATCTGAGGACTGTGACCCGCAAGGAGGATCAGAAGAACCGTCGCGCATTCGTGCAGTTGCGCATTTGCCGGGACGACGAGGCCACGATGGAGTGGTTCCGCCGTGATCACCCAGATCTCGTATAGGCGCAGTTGCAGCTCAACGCTGAGAGGGACGCGAAGATGCGAGATCGTACATCCCGAGGGAATGTTGGCCCCTCCACCAACATCGTCTCATTGTCGGATTAGGAGATGGACTATGCATTTTGAGAGAGCCTTATCCAGGACTCCGATGGACAAACTTGACGACGTATTATGGGATGATGTGTAGTATCCGAAGTACCGAAGATGTTGAAAACGCGTAGTGTACGAAGTCTCAATTTGTAGTATCCGAAGTGTCGATCTGTAGTTTCCGAAGTGTCGATCTGTAGTTTCCGAAGTGCCGAAGTGTCGAAGATGTTGAAAACGTGTCAAAAGAATCAAAATTTCGACGTTTTATGTGTTTGTTGAAGTTTCAATATTTCTTCATTTTTATGTTGGGTTACTACTAGGATAATTATGGGCTACAGTGTGCTATATGGCCTAATAAAAATGGCCTGACACGAGAGGTCCCAAGAAAGTACCATCATGGCCCAAGTCTAGAAACAACTGCTCTGCCACTCATCGCCCTAACCATGGCACGCCACACGTGCGTTGGTGACTTCGACATGATATTGTGGACTTGAAACGTGTCGCTGCAGTTCTGTCGGCCAGTTATTGCGCTGTCCTGCATGCGGCTCCTCCGTTCAACTCCCCCTTCTAGTGTATAAATAGATCCACTCTTTCGTTCATCCTCTATCTGCCTCACCGCCTCCCCTCAAGCAAAAACCTTTGCAGTCATAGCTTCTCGAGCGTTCCTCCCGGCGGCCATGGTTCCACCCGCAAAGCGGTCTGCTGCCCTCACGTAGGTTCCATTTCTGATCACGTACTTCTGATACATTTCCGAATTCCTCGTGATTTCATCTTTCTTAGATCCGTTGAATCCATGGTTTATTAGATCTATTGAAGCCGTGATTTCTTAGATCCATTTTTCCTTTTAGATTAGCATCAACTTCCTATCATGCAACTATCTACAGGGCAGTTGAAGCCGAGGAGAGCGTCATCTTTGACACTCTGGCGGAGAGGGTAAGCTTCCTAGAAGCTGAGCTTGAGAAGGCCATGAAGCTCGCCGCGACAATATCAAGAAGGCAGACGATGCCAGGAAGAAGCAGGCACAGCAGAGCGAAGCTTCCAATGCAGCATTGCGGAAGTTGCTGGATGACCTGTCGAAGATGATGGCCAGCAACCTCGAACTGACCTCGAAGTTTGGGAAACTGAAGATCGATTCAGCCTTGGCAGAGCAGGAAACTCTGATCGCTCTCCTCGTAGTTGTGATGGGCTAGGGAAGGAAGGATCCAGTGCCATCGAAGGATCTGTCGACCCCCTTCTGATGTTCTTTTAGTACTAGCTAAAGTTCTCTTGTCGTGCTTCAAAACTACAGGCCAATATGCCTATATATATGTGTCTGGGTGTGTTGACTGATGCCCCTGTGCTTCTGATGTTATGTTTATTTTTCTTAAGATAGATAATTCGAGTTCATAATATGGACAAATATATTACATAAATTTCGATGGATCTAAGTGACAGAAATTAAAAAAAGGTTAAATTCGAGTAATGCCGATGCAAAAACATATACCTGCTGATAATTCTGCTTCACAATATGGAGAAATAAATGACAGAAATGAAAAAGGATACATTCGACTAATGTGCGATGTTCTCGTCGAACTAAACTCGTCTCCAACTGGGCTTATTGGGCCGGCAACAAAGATCCGCAACATAAAATGTAAAAAATGTCGAGATCGACTGGCCAAATGATCAAAGGATCCAAAACGTCGAGAGCAAAATTCACTTTTCAGCCATCCTCGACGGAAACACGCGACGTTATCGAAACGCCGCGCTCAAAACGTCCCTGATCGCACGGAATTTGGTAGTGGCAATGCAGAAATTATGTGAACTTAATCATATCATACTTGACCTCGCTTCTGTTGCACACCCGCAATCCAATGAACAGGCAGAACATACCAACCAGGAATTACTGGGAGGTATCGAACCTAGACTCCATGTTCCCCTTAAACAAACTGCAGGTTGCTGGGTAGAAGAATTGCATGTTGTGTTATGGAGCATATAGACTACTCCCAACAGATCAATGGGTAATACACCGTTCTTTCTAGTTTATGGTGCAGAAGCCATATTGCCCAGTGGCATTTGTCATGATTTACTAAGAGTTGCTGCGTATGTGAAAACTAAAAATGAGATAGCTTGTCAGAACTCAGTGGATGCATTGGAAGAGGCACGAGAACTCGCATCGTCTAGATCAGCCATATACCATCAAGACCTGCGTTGTTATAATAGTCGCGGAGTTATAACTTGCAATTTTCAGAAATGAGACCTAGTACTTCTCCTGATTCAGAAAAGAGATGGGATGCATAAACTGAGCCCACCTTGGGAAGGACCATTTTTTCGGCAAAAATCGTCACAGTGGATCATACTACCTCATTGTTATACGTGATGCTGGCAAGTCACGAACATCTGAGGAAGAAACCCAAGACCATGGAATATAGCTCTATTATGACCATGTTACACATAGGATCATTGTAATCACTATGTTCTCATTATGATCAATGGAATAAAGCTAGCAGGCCTTGAAATTCATATCACTGTCATTTCACCAACTTATCATAGTTTGGAAGAGTCTTTAATTTTTATCATTGATTATAAGGTTGCTTGGGGGGCTGATGCCAAAGCTCAGTTTATATCCCTTGAACCTGGCATTAGCCACAATTTATTTGTTGGTTAAACTTGCCTGCCAGTCAGTGGTTACACGCAAGCAAGTGACCTAGATGTGTGCCTGAAAAGTTAATCAGTTTATAATCCTAAACAGGAGATATTCTGACCCTGAACTTTTTTTAGAGTGAAACACACATTAGAATAAGTCACGAGATAAACCGGCTGCGCAAGAAATGCAAAGATAAACCAAAAGGGCCATCAAAGCCAAGAAAATTTATTTTAAGAACTGGCAAAGTTGGATAAAACATAAACTGGATAATTTTGCAAGAACTCCACAAAACTCCAGATTATTACAAACAAAATTGCAGCATAACTGCATATCCTCATTGTCAAAATGAATAGGACAAGAAATAAAATAGTTTATCTGGGCTATTACAAGTCCATAGGTCCCAATTTATTATCATCAAACTGAAAGGTTTTCTGTTTACACAGACTTGCCCTTCTGATGTGCAGGGTCTGAAGTGTCTAAACCAACATTTCTAGCTGCCGGATCCTAAACTTCCTGGGTCTTGGTGGCATCATCATCCTTGGTAGCATCACCAAGTCCGACACCTCCACCCAGTTCCTCCACAGCAGATTCAGAGACATATTTCCACTCCAACAGAGCCAAAGCATCGCATATGTCATCCAACTCGTACAGAAGACGTGGGGGAGTTAAATTTGATAGAGTCACAGTCTAGGGAGAAACAGAAGAAGAAGTTGTTGATTGCACTGAAAGACGGCTTTTCTGCGGAACTTGACAAACCGCGGTCATAACCTAGGGGCTAAAAGCCGATTTACGCTCCCCCAAACGGAAGAAACCGGCAAACAGTTCCATCAGTTTCATATTATCAGCAATGGTACACGCCTGGAACCGACATTCTTTTTCAATTTTGGTGAATTACTTTTTCTCTTACTTGGTACTATCAACCTTGAACTGAGGGAATCCACCAACCAGTAGATCTGGATTCAGTTCCGAATGATAAGCTTTGGCTAGAAACATAACCTTGACGGCTCCATGACAACAAACTGACAATTTGTGCTCCTCAATCCACTGGGGCATGTTGGAGAGCTCGATGATGAAATCATGCAACTTATGGGGGACATTGTCCCGGTTCCTTACAGCCTTGATGCATTCACCCCCACCAACATAAATTTGTCGGATTAGGGTGAATATTGTCTTCAGTTTCAGATCAGAAAGTTGTAGATTGTTAGAGTGTTTGATCTCCGCAAAATAACAGAAGAAGCAGGTGAGAAAGTTGGTTTATAAAAGCAAGATTCAAAGGTTAGTGGAAGATTGAACTGGAGGAAAGCTAGCTTACCAAAAACGTTGCTGGTAATTTCACCCAGCAGTTTCTTCAAGTTATAAAAGCTAGTTTCATATTCCTCTAGCTTTTTCTCTACCTTATTTGCCCTAGCAATGACCAATTTATCTCTAGTTTCAAAATCATGTTGCATCGTGGACAGGTTCTCAGTTGCGGATACAACAATTTCCTCCAGTTTTGCCTAGAGTTTTCTTGCCTCCATAGTTTGAATGGCCTCCTGAGCCAGCAGTTTCTTCAAGTTCATAATCTCCTTCTAGGAACTGGTTTCCATAACCTGCAAGGATGAACAACAGTATATTCAGTTCTGGAATTTTCAAGTTTATATATTAAATTCAGTTTAGGACTACGTGAAAGTCCCAGGTTACCGCATGCAAAGATAACACGACACTTGGAAACCGGTTTGACATCCTCGGGAATCTTTGACAGAACTTTGGAAGTCCTAGTGCATTCCACGAACTAGGAACCGGTAACTTCAAGCTCTGTTTCTTGATCAGTAGAAACGGCAACCGGATGAACAATTGTCAGCTCTATTAGCATCTCTTTGAATAGGCACTGAAGCTGTTGACTCATCCATTTCATTGTCTACAATATCCTTTTGTAAGTTGCTTATAGGATCTGCAACTAAAATTGGCACGGCCTTGGTCACAACTTGAGCTCTGCAAAAGGAGAAATACAAGTTTATATAGCAAACAGTGGAAATACAAGTTCATGATTAAATTAACAAAGGAAATCCGGCTTACACAGAGTTGATGGGAAAATCACTTTCAACACTAATGTGAGAGGATCCAGAGTGTGGAGAATCTGTGTGATAGGAGTGGCTCAGTTCAGGCCGGATCCTCCCTTCAAAGGACGAGATGTTGTAGGGGAACCCACATTGTGGACCCTCTCCCTCTTCAAGCCAACAAGTTTTTAAGCATCTTTGTTAGTTCAGGTTTGGAAGGAATGTTGATGGAATACCTCATCGGATCATCAGATCAATGGAAGAACCGGCGTATTGGTGGAAAACTCTGTTCCTAATGCTATGGGGTTGGATTGCCAAGTCATCCATGTTTGAGTCAGATCTAAACCGGTCAAGCCGTGAACGATCATGGACTTGGCGCGCTTAAGCAGTGGAGTGAGTTTGGAACGGGCAGCCGGTTCCGCGTAGGATTTCATCTTCTCATCAAAAACTAGACGCTCAGCTCGGTAATCCGGCAAAGGAGGCTCGTCGGCTGGGGAAATGTTTTTGCAATAGAATTTTCTTTTTATCACAACTTGGGTGGCTAGCCAAGTTGACAACCAGATAAACTATATCCTTGCGTCTCTGAACAGAAATGCCCCCACGGCATATCAAAGCACCCCCAGCGGTTTTTGGATGTTTATTTCAATAGAAATACTCGAGAAACAAATCTAGGTTTGGTTCGATCTGAAGGAAATCATCAAAGAAAACTATGAAATTACTAACGTTGAGGACAAAATTCGGAGGAATATCCTGGGGGTGTAACCCGTAGTGTGCTAAAATTCTATGGAAGAAATGAGACCCGGGAGGACGGAAACCCCGGGTCACATGGTCAGCGAAAAAGATTACCTCGTCTTGCCCAGAAGTGGGTCGGGTCTTGTTTCCAGGTGCACGCCAAGAGTTGTTATCTCCTGGAGACAATCATGCATGATCTCGGACTTACACCGGTCCACGATAATTTCCTTTTTGTTCCTGACAGAGAAACCAGCGAGATCTGCAGCTTCCTTTTTCTTGCTGGTTCTCGTGCTTTTGTTGGCCATGTGTCGGACCCCGGACCCAGAGACATACAAACTGTCATGTGCTCCTAGCAATGGACCCACAAGGGCTTCAGGGTTACCAGGCCCGGCCGCAACAAACAACGGCAGGCAGACCGGATTCATCGGCACGTTGTCCGGATCCCCGGTCTACTACTCCTTGTGTCCATGCTAGTCATAACCAGATATGTATACCCAAGCGTCCACGAGTCGGATGAAACTGAAGGAACGGGACCAAAGTTATACAGAGCTGCTATGTGTCCAGAAAGTGCAACAACAATCGAGGGTTACTGGGGTTACCTCGCCCCAGGCCGGATATCTCCGGCAGGCGGGCTCGGACATGGATCATTGGCTCCACAACCCCTCGAGTGCGACAACTATGCAGGCATAGCCCAAACTGTATAACAACGGGCTCGAGACCAACAATCGATCAAAGCAGTACTCTAGACATGAAAGTTGTATTAAACAAGGCATACTAGAGTAGCTTACACACAGAGGTTACAAGACAAACATAGGTCAAGCAACCCAACATTACAATAAGCAGTGAAAGCAAATATGTTGCTATACAACAAGAGCAAAAGGACTAAGAGTCCGAAACATAAGCAACGTAGCCAAACCCATACTACAGATACCAGGCTGCCACCTGGGAACCCCTAACTACTCATCGACGTCGAGGTAGAACCCTTCTTCAGCTGCATCGCCGAAGTCTAAAATAAAACAACAACGAGGCAAGGTTGAGTACAAAAGGTACTCAGCAAGACTTGGTTGTTAAGGTATTTTTCATAAAGCCAACTTTGTTTTCCGAAGTTGAGGAAGAAAAGCACGTGTAATAGAGCATTTCTAAAACAGAGGAGGAATCTAGTCAACTACTGAGATCATCATGTTCTTTAGTCCACCAGGTACTTTCTCATCCCCAGACTACCTTATGCTATAAGAATCACCCCTCTCGACTTAGTCGAGGAGGCATCCTTCATTCATTGTCAGCAATTTTTAGTCATTCCATTAGAGTTATCTATGACCCTGTGACTTTCACCAAGTTGTCCATAACCATGGACACGGCTTTCCGAAAGATTTATCCCTGCAGGGTGGTACACTTTACCCACACGTATCGACCGACTCTTAGTGCCACGCGGTAACGCTCCTCTCTAAGAGCGCGGCAGAGTGTGGTCGACCACGGCCTTTACCTTGCTTAACCCTTTCCATGAGTCAACCCAAACAGATCCACCCCGTCAACAGGGAGTTGGCCACCTCCTGACGGCACCTGTTCTGTGAGTCAGGACAAGATCCGTGTACGTCCATCACTGGTCCCGGTCATGCCCTAGTTTTCTCCAAAACGTTTTATGACACACCCGCAAATGGAAAGCTCAAACTATGTGACCCATGGAAGTGATCAAACAAGTTAGTTAGCCGAGCGCGGTCAGTTAGGCCCCGCGTGTGGTTGCACGCTCAGTCTTGGCTTCCGCGGCGAGACCTTAAATCCTAGGGTTGACGAGTACGGAACGAATAACCACTACCCAAGTGGCCTCCCGTGCAAGCCTTAGTCAGATTCACATGCTCAGTACTCACAAATATAACAACATACAAGGTTATCGAAGTGATCCAAATCATCAATCGGATGAAGTAGATCAGAAAACTAAGCATGGCTAAGCATAACACACAAGGCTCTACGATACTCAAACAACCCTAGTCATACTAGGAGGGTAAACAGGTATGAAGGTGACATGTGAGGGAGGGGTCATGAAGTGGATAGGTTAACTCTAACAGACTCAAAACTAAGTTGAATCGTATGCATGATTAAGAGGTTGAAAAGACTCAAACCATGGGGTAGCCATGAGGTGGTGCTTGCCTTGCTCGTCGAAGGTGGAGCTGGGGTTGTCGTAGAAGGCCGGATCAACCTCCGGATCTCGGTCTACTGATAGCGAGCAACACCGGAAAGAAGGCAAAGAATCAATACGTGGTGACCGTGCAATGCACAATATGTATGCATGAGTAAAACAATGCAGTTGAAATGAAGCTTAAAGGACATAACATGAAGCTAGGGTTTTACGCCGTGAACGACGAACACCGGATGGGAAGAAAACCCTAATCTAGAGGTGTGACCAAGATTAGCTGATCAAAAGACTTTGGAAACCTCATAGATGGATTGCATTTGTTTCACTGATCAAAATGGTATATTACACTTAATTTTCTAATTTTATTGAATAAAAACTTTATTTTCAATATTTAAATGGATTAAATGTAAACTACAAATGTGGCCTCATTTTAAACTTGGTTAAACATGTATGAAAATGGTATAGATAAATAGCTCACATTTTTCTGAACACATTGCATATTTTTTCATAATTTTTGGAGTTATAAAATGAAAGTTATTTAATTTCCAAGTTTTAAATATATTATGTTTTCTATTTCTCTGTGGGTTCCACCGTACAGTTTAAAACATAGGAGAAAAACCACCTTGCACGCCACGTGGGCGGGTGATGTCACGATGACATCACCGTGACGCCACGGTGTGGCCGGCCGGGGACAGGGAAGCTCGCCGGCAGCGAACGGGAGCGTCCCCGGAAGCGTGCGTGTGCCCGTTCGACTCGGCTCGACGGGGCGCACCTAGATGTGGTGGCACCGCCCCGGTAGGGTCACCGGCGGCGAGCCGCGGTGAAGGTAACGGCGGTGGGATCCTCGGGCTCCGGCGATCTCGTCGAATCCAAGCGGGAGGAGACGAACGGAGGGGATTGGGAGGGGCAGGAGCTCACCGGGAACACGAGGACGCGGACGGCGTGGCCGGGGGAGCTCCGGAGCGGCGGCGCGGTGAAGAAATGGCCGGCGGCCGGAGGGGAGGAAGACGACGCGATTGGCGGCCCATAGGCCATCCCAGCGGATGCGCGTTCTCGAGGGCGGAGAGGGGACGACGGCGGTTCCAACGAGCTGCTCCGGGAGGTCGGGGAGGCAGAGCAACGGCGGCGACAGCGGATCGACGGTGGCGGTAGGGTTCGGTGGCGGGAGAGAAACAGAGGGAGGGAGATCGAGGGGGAGAGCGTCGACCGGGGGGGTTCTGCGGGTTAGGTTCGATCTGGACGTCTCCTTGAGAGCGTCCGGGCCTCCAAGTCGTCAAAGGGGAAAGTAGGAGGTGGAGGCGGCGGCGGTTGCCTCCCTGGCCGGCGACAGGAGGAAGACGATAAAAGACTTTTCACAGATAACCCCCTGAGAAAGACTGAGGAAATTACAAAGAGGTCCTTTTGGACCTAAAACAGAACAAAAACAGATTTTTGAGGGCCTTTTTGTGAAGCAAAAATTGCACAAAAATACTTGTTGGAAATCTCTTCAAATTTGCCACCTTTTTAGCACATGGTTGGTTCACTTTGATAAACTTTGTAGAACAAATTTGTGTGAAGCCACATTAAGTGACTTTCTGTTAATTCTCTGATTAAATTTTAAAAGCAAAATTTTAGTCCATTTTTCATGCATGCATGCCATGTACTCAACACCTCTCTTTATTACACAAAAGTAGGGATGTTACAAGTCTACCCCCGTTACAAGAATCTCGTCCCGAGATTCCTAGGTTTTAGAAAAGAAATCGGGGTACTTAGATCGCAAACGATCTTCTCGTTCCCAGGTTGCTTCGTTCTCGGAATGATGCGACCATTGAACTTTGAGGAACTTGATGGTCTGACTACGAGTTCTTCGTTCGGCCTCATCGAGAATACGGACAGGGACCTCTTTGTAGGAGAGATCATCCTTGAGCTTAATGGTTTCGTGGTCCACACCATGAACAGGATCTTTGAAGCAACGTTTGAGTTGCGAGACATGGAATACATCATGGACATCCGGAAATCCTGGAGGCAACTGCAGTTGATATGAAACTTGACCTCGTTTTCCAATGATAGGGAAAGGACCGATATAACGAGGAGCCAGTTTGCCTTTGATCCCGAACCGTTTTCCACCTTTCAGAGGTGTGACTCGAAGATAAGCTTTCTCGCCAATTTCATAATGAACATCTTGATGATGAAGATCATAATAACTTTTCTGGCGAGATTGAGCTGTTTTCACTCGTTCACGAATGACGCGAACGATTTCTTCCGCTTCCTTGATTGCATCCGGACTGAAGAGTGATCTTTCACCGGTTTCAGACCAATTCAGCGGAGTTCGGCATTTACGGCCGTATAGAACTTCAAAAGGAGCCTTGCCCAAGCTAGATTGATAACTGTTGTTATAAGTGAACTCGGCACATGGAAGAAACTTCTCCCAATCCTTACCGAACGATATAACACAAGCTCTGAGCATGTCCTCAAGAATCTGATTAACTCTCTCAGTTTGACCACCGGTTTGTGGATGGTAGGCGGTGCTGAAGGATAGACGAGTTCCCATGGCCTTTTGAAGACTTTCCCAGAATCTGGAGACAAACAGACTGCCCCTGTCTGAGACAATCCTTTTTGGGACTCCATGAAGGCTGACTATTCGTGAGATATATAGATCTGCCAGATTGGATACTCGAATAGTCTCACGAACAGGAAGGAAATGGGCAACCTTTGACAGACGATCAATCACTACCCATATAGCATTGTGCCCCTTTTTGGTATTGGGAAGGCCGGTAATGAAATCCATACCAATCTCATCCCACTTCCATTCAGGAATAGGCAGGGGTTGAAGAACACCGGCTGGTCTTTGATGTTCTGCTTTCACACGACGATAGACGTCGCATTCAGCAACGTACTAAGCGATCTCCCGCTTCATCCGGGTCCACCAGAATTTCAGACGAAGATCCTGATACATTTTGGTGCTACCAGGATGAATAGAAAGAGGTGTGTCATGAGCCTCTTGGAGAATTAAATTTCTCAGATTTCGGTTCTTGGGTACAACCAGACGGTTTTTGAAGTATACAATGCCTTGATCATCGACAGAGAAACACTTCGCAGCACCGCTAGCAATGTTCTTCTTAATCTTAGCAATGCCTAAGTTGTTGTTCTGAACATCTTTTATTTGATCTTCGAGAGAAGGTTTTATTTCCAGATTGGCCAGATATCCAGAAGGAACAACTTCAAGATTCAGCTTGGAGAACTCCTCATGAGATAAGGCTGGGCTTGTTGTATCATCAAATTGTTACAATAAGACTTCCGACTTAGCGCGTCAGCGACGATATTTGCTTTGCCGGGTTGATAGTTGAGACCCAAGTCAAAGTCCTTGATTACCTCCAACCATCTTCTCTGTCTGAGATTCAGATCCGGTTGGGTGAACAGATATTTTAGACTCTCATGATCTGAGTATAACTCACATCGATTGCCAAGAAGATAATGACGCCATTGCTTAAGAGCATGGACCACGGCTGCTAGCTCAAGATCATGGGTTGGATAATTGTGCTCATGTGGTTTCAGTTGACGAGAACCATGAGCCACCACATGACCTTCTTTCATTAACACACAACCGAGTCCTTGTTGAGAGGCATCACAGAAGATGACAAAATCCTTGCTCGTATCAGGAAGAACAAGCACAGGAGCGGTAGTCAGTTTGGTTTTCGGAGTTTGGAAACTTTCCTCTTCTTTTTCTGACCACTCGAACTTTTTGCCTTTCTTAAGAAGTTCAGTCATAGGTTTGGCAATTTTGGAGAAGTTCTCGATGAAACGACGGTAATAACCTGCCAGTCCGAGAAAACTCCAAACATCCTTGACTGACTTAGGTGTTTCCCAGTCCAGTATAGTTTGGATCTTGTCTGGAATGACGGCAACACCTTCAGCAGACACTACGTGTCCGAGATAGACGAGTTCTTTCAACCAGAACTCACACTTGGAGAACTTGGCATACAGCTTGTGCTCATGGAGTTTGGATAACACCAAACGCAGGTGTTCAGAATGATCATCTTCGGTTTTGGAATAGACCAGGATGTCGTCGATGTAGACCATGACGAACTTATCAAGATACTCCATGAATACCGAGTTCATAAGCCTCATGAAGGTAGCTGGAGCGTTGGTAAGACCGAAAGACATGACGGTGTACTCGTAAAGGCCATAACGAGTGGTAAACGCCGTTTTGGGAATGTCCTCCTTTCTGATCTTTATTTGATGGTATCTGGATCGCAGGTCCATCTTGGAAAAGACAGTGGCACCAGCTAACTGATCAAAGAGGTCATTGATTCTTGGAAGAGGGTATTTGTTCTTGATGGTCACTGCATTCAGCGGCCGATAATCAACAACCAGACGTGGAACATTGGTATCCTGCTTCTTGACAAAGATAGTGGGACAACCCCAAGAAGATGTGCTAGGTTGGATGAAACCTTTTTCTTCTAACTCCTCAATTTGGCGTTTCAATTCAACCAGCTCCTCTGGGGCCATACGGTAAGGTCTTTTAGACGTAGGAGCGGTACCAGGGACTAACTCAATGACAAATTACACACTTCGGTCAGGTGGCATGCCAGGTAACTCTTCAGGAAACACATCAGGGAAATCACTGACTACAGGTAACTCATGAATTTCAGGAGGGTAATCACCTTGCATGAAGTATAGCTGCAGTTCAGGAGAAAGTCGTGTGCGTGCTGAAGGAGGAATGGTGAACTCAGACCAATAGTCGATGATGGCACCGGAAGGATGTTTCAAGGTGAGACATTTTGTTGCACAATCCAGTACAGCTCCATATTTAGCAAGCCAATCCATGCCCAGTATGACATCAAGGTCAGTGGATTTTAGGGCAATGAAGGTTGCAGGGAATTGTAAGGATCCCACCTCAACCATGAGCTCTGGCGTAACCATGGTGGTTTGCCAGTTGCAACCAGGAGAGTTTATCATGAACGGTTTTGACAATTTCTCCAAAGGTATCCCATGCATTTGAGCAAACCCTTCTGACATGAATGTGTGCGATGCTCCAGAATCAAATAAGGCTAAAGCCGAAATTGAGTTGACACGAATCGTACCCAGTAAGACCCTTGGATCGTCCTGAGCATCCTCAGCAGTCACATAGTTCAGACAACCACGTCCAGCACCAGCAGGCTTCGCCGTTTTCTTAGGAGGAGGAGCTGCACGTCCAGCATGATTCTGAGGGCACTCCCTTGAGAAGTGACCAGGCTGGCCACAGCGATAGCACACATTGCTGGGAGGAGCGGCAACTGGAGGACGAGAACCTTGTCCACCACCATAGGTTGATGTAGCAGGTGGGGAAGGTGGACGAGGAACATATCCAGACGGCCTTGGCTGAAACGGAGCCCTGGGAACAGCGCTGTATGGAATGAACACACGACACTTCCTCTTCTGACCAGAGGGTGATGCACGGGAATCTCCAGCACTCTTCTTCATAGCAGCATCCATTTCCTTTTTGCCACGTTCAAGAGTGATGGCCTGGTTGTAAAGTTCCTGGAAGCTTCGGAACTTGAAGGGTGGAAGCTCATAATGAACAGTTGGGTTCAGGCCCTTACGGAACAGATCCTGCTTGTCCTCGTCATTAGTGACATCACGAGGAGCATAGCGAGCCAGACGAGTAAAAACACGACCATAGGCCTCAATACCCATACTGCCCTGAGTAAGATCAAGGAACTCCTTTCTTTTACCGTCCATAACTGCCTTCGGGATATAAGCCTCACGGAAAGCAGTGCGGAACTCTGCCCAGGTGACCTCATGATCGGGCGCCTGCAACGCCAGAAAGCCTTCCCACCAAGCACCAGCAGCACCCCCGAGCTTGTAGGTGGCGAAGTTCACACGGTCACGTTCCTGGACACGGAGAGCAATGAACTTGCGCTCCATTGTGCGAAGCCAGTCATCGGCATCGAGAGGCTTAGTGGAATCAGCAAAGTATGCTGGCTGAGCCTTGAGGAAGTCCACGAGGGTAACGCCGGCAGCACGGCGTTCAGTGTTCTGGGCCACACGCTCCAGAAGATGTTTGTTCCTCAGACGGTTGGTTTCGATGCTCTGGAACACCTGCGCCATTGTGGGTGGCGGCGGAGGTGTTGGCTCAGGAGGAGGGTTGTTACGGCCACGAGTACCACTCGACATCCTGAGTAAAAGGAAGAAGAATCATGAATAACACATCCATGGAAAAAGGATACGATGGATCGACATGTGATAGTTCCAGCGGAAAACAAGATACATGCCGAAATGTAGTAGAACAGAACGTATAAACATGAAGTGTATCATTTCATCAACATGGAGACAACATCTTACAACATTTATTGAAACTAGTCGAAGTAAAAACCATACATAGTGGTGGTACAAGCTCACAAGCTTAAGTACATACAACACTGAAAGGAAGTACGTTAGATACACATCACCGAAGTTCTGCTCCTATACATTATTTTTCTTCAACTTCGGGTTTCGAGTACATGAAAGCAAACATTACTCTAGCTGGAACCGACAACGGTCTCAGTATCCTCCGAAGTCGAAAGGAAGTGGAACCGGGGCACCATAGTAGCGACGAACAGACTCGTCCTGCGGTCCGTGGGGAGACTGTGGTACACCACGCACCATCCTAGGCCTCCTGATACGTCCACGAGGGGGAACATCACCTCCAACATCTGGAGACGCAACCGAAGAAGGCACAAGTACAGCTGGAAGCTCTATCTCAGAGGTCTGAACAAGACCACTCTCAACGAATGGCATCACTCTGTCTGTCACAGTCCTGAGGCTAGCTGCAAGGGTGTTGACTAGTGCATTAAGCTCACGCTCACGACGAGCATAAGCAACAAGAAGATCAGTGGTGCACCTAAGTCTAAGATCTTCCTCCTGGGAGGAATCAGCAAAGGTGTGAGTGTGATACCCCTCAAGAGTAGGCTCAGAACCAGGACAATATCGGAAAGAGCTATGCTCGTGGTCTGGATAGTGGTAACGAAGCTCATTAAGACAGTGTCGTGCAGAATCCTGCACAGCCATCTCAACGGTGAAACCAATACCCTCAGCATAGTGCTCAGCAGGAATGATGGTACCATCTAGCTGTGGGAGACGGACACCACATAACTACTTGGACTGGTTGAAGTCACGGTACTGCTCATACATAGTGTACACAGGGTACCAAGGGGCTCCTATGTTTGCACAGGCTGAGGCTAAAAGATGGGGAAAACCTGGAACTCCAAGGCAAAGAGTGTGTCGAACAACCTGACCAGAGGTCATCTGAAACAAAGACATTTTCAAGATGTCAGAAGACATGAAGAAATGATTTGAATTTGGAACTATAACAACCTGAGACGTAGTACTGGAAGAAAAACACCCAACGGTTTTATTCCTAACTTTTGAGACAACACCAAGGAAACAGCACACAATAAAACAAATGAGATACGGTGACTCAGAGTTTGAGCGATACCAGGTAAGGAATAAAAAGAATCCTAAGAGGGTTTTCACAACTCATTTTGTCTTTTCAAAATAGTTTTCACAAGTTCTAGACTCAACATCGACCAATGGCAAGGGTTTCCTACACGCAGTCCTGCTCTGATACCAAGACCTGTCGGACCCCGGACCCAGAGATATACAAACTGTCATGTGCTCCTAGCAATGGACCCACAAGGGCTTCAGGGTTACCAGCCCCGGCCGCAACAAACAACGGCAGGCAGACCGGATTCACCGGCACGTTGTCCGGATCCCCGGTCTACTACTCCTTGTGTCCATGCTAGTCATAACCAGATATGTATACCCAAGCGTCCACGAGTCAGATGAAACTGAAGGAACAGGACCAAAGTTATACAGAGATGATATGTGTCCAGAAAGTGCAACAACAATCGAGGGTTACTGGGGTTACCTCGCCCCAGGCCGGATATCTCCGGCAGGCGGGCTCGGACATGGATCATCGGCTCCACAACCCCTCGACTGAGACAACTATGCAGGCATAGCCAAAACTGTATAACAATGGGCTCGAGACCAACAATCGATCAAAGCAGTACTCTAGACATGAAAGTTGTATTAAACAAGGCATACTAGAGTAGCTTACACACAGAGGTTACAAGACCAACATAGGTCAAGCAACCCAACATTACAACAAGCAGCGAAAGCAAATATGTTGCTATACAACAAGAGCAAAAGGACTAAGAGTCCGAAACATAAGCAACGTAGCCAAACCCATACTACAGATACCAGGCTGCCACCTGGGAACCCCTAACTACTCATCGACGTCGAGGTAGAACCCTTCTTCAGCTGCATCGCCGAAGTCTGAAATAAAACAACAACGAGGCAAGGTTGAGTACAAAAGGTACTCAGCAAGACTTGGCTGTTAAGGTCTTTTGCATAAAGCCAACTTTGTTTTCCGAAGTTGAGGAAGAAAAGCACGTGTAATAGAGCATTTCTAAAACAGAGGAGGAATCTACTCAACTACTAAGATCATCATGTTCTTTCACTAGTAGGAAAACGCTTACCAGTGACGAACAAAAACAAGCTACCGCTGGCGAACAAGTGTTCGCCAGCAGTACACCGCCAGTGGTAAGGGGTTACCGCTGGCGAACAAGTCTTGTTCGCCAGCGCTATCTAGTTATCGCTGGCGAACACAGTCTTGTTCGCCAGCGGTAAGTCTGAAATTTTGAAATTTCGTAAATAAATTTTTTCGCATTGTTTTTTTTTCAAATTTTCAAAACATTTGAATTCGAGGAACCTCTAAACACGCTGTAGAATTTTTTTCCTTTTTTTTTCTTTTTTTTCATCTTTGAATGCCCACTTCCCGCTCGGTCACCCATCCTCCCACTACTCTAGCCCAAGCACGCTTAACTTTTTAGTTCCATCCCACTACTCTACCTATGACACACTCATTCTTTCTTGTTAGTATAGTACTATCAATCCTCTTAACTATTGCACCATATCTACAAATCCGTAATTCCAAATTCGATAAATGATATGTCTAAATTGATCAGAAGAATATGAGGAATCTAAATATGACATCCTTATTATCTTTTCTCGAAAAAAAAACATTTTTTTTATTTTTTTTGAATTTTGAATTTATTTAATTAAATTGATTATGTAGGAAAATTTAGTCTGTCTCAAATAACTTTTTTTCCTTTTGGAATTTGCCGATTCTGAAAAAACCTCACAGGTTGGATCTGGAATTTGCTCACGTTTCTTTTGATATATTGAACGCGTTTTTTCGACGTCGTATGCAAAAGTTATGGCCATTTTACGTTTTATTTTTGAATTTTGCATAAAAGGTCAAATGGAGTATTTCAAATTTTCTATATCAACTAGACAGTGCACTCTACCCACATATCCAAGGAATTTATTTTTTGAACGTTTTATCATTTTCTTTTCTACTTTAGAAAAGTAAAAAAGGCGGTCCACGCGGGGGGGGGTGTATGTGGAGGGAAATTTTTCAAAACTTACCGCTGGCGAACCAAAATAGTGGTTGGCCAGCGGTATAGTTAGCGCTGGCGAACCAAAGTGTTGCCCAGCAGTAACCATACCGCTGGCGAACCAGCTCGCTGTTCGCCAGCGCTAAGGTACGTTACCGCTGGCGAACGAAGTGCAATGTTCGCCATCGGTATTTGCTGCCGCCCGCAGCCGCGCGCAACCCCCACGCCCACTGTTACCGCTGGCGAACGAAGTGCCATGTTCGCCAGCGGTACCTAACTTAGCGCAGGCCAACAAGGGCGGCGCGTTCGCCAGCGGTAGTAGCACTGGCGCACAGATATTCTTGTTGGCCAGCGGTAACCTGGTGGCTATAGCCTGTTTCCTACTAGTGTTTAGTCCACCAGGTACTTTCTCATCCCCAGACTACCTTATGCTATAAGAATCACCCCTCTCGACTTAGTCGAGGAGGCATGCTTCATTCATTGCCAGCAATTTTTAGTCATTCCATTAGAGTTATCTATGACCCCGTGACTTTCACCAAGTTGTCCATAACCGTGGACATGGCTTTCCGAAAGATTTATCCCTGCAGGGTGGTACACTTTACCCACACGTATCGACCGACTCTTAGTGCCACGCGGTAACGCTCCTCTCTAAGAGCGCGGGAGAGTGTGGTCGACCACGGCCTTTACCTTGCTTAACCCTTTCCATGAGTCAACCCAAACAGGGCCACCCCGTCAACAGGGAGTTGGCCACCTCCTGACGGCACCTGTTCTGTGAGTCGGGACAAGATCCGTGTACTTCCATCACTGGTCCCATTCACGCCCTAGTTTTCTCCAAAACGTTTTATGACACACCCGCAAATGGAAAGCTCAAACTATGTGACCCATGGAAGTGATCAAACAAGTTAGTTAGCCGAGCGCGGTCAGTTAGGCCCCGCGTGTGGTTGCACGCTCAGTCTTGGCTTCCGCGGCGAGTCTTTAAATCCTAGGGTTGGCGAGTACGGAACGAATAACCACTACCCAAGTGGCCTCCCGTGCAAGCCTTAGTCAGATTCACATGCTCAGTACTCACAAATATAACAACATACAAGGTTATCGAAGTGATCCAAATCATCAACCGGATGAAGTAGATCAGAACACTAAGCATGGCTAAGCATAACACACAAGGCTCTACGATACTCAAACAACCCTAGTCATACTAGGAGGGTAAACAGGTATGAAGGTGACATGTGAGGGAGGGGTCATGCAGTGGATAGGTTAACTCTAACAGACTCAAAACTAAGTTGAATCGTGTGCATGAGTAAGAGGTTGAAAAGACTCAAAACATGGGGTAGCCATGAGGTGGTGCTTGCCTTGCTCGTCGAAGGTGGAGCTGGGGTTGTCGTAGAAGGCCGGATCAACCTCCGGATCTCGGTCTACCAATAGCGAGCAACACCGGAAAGAAGGCAAAGAATCAATACGTGGTGACCGTGCAATGCACAATATGTATGCATGAGTAAAACAATGCAGTTGAAATGAAGCTTAACGGACAGAACAGGAAGCTAGGGTTTTACGCCGTGAACAACGAACACCGGAGGGGAAGAAAACCCTAATCTAGAGGTGTGACCAAGATTAGCTGATCAAAAGACTTTGGAAACCTCATAGATGTATTGCATTTGTTTCACTGATCAAAATGGTATATTACACTTAATTTTCTAATTTTACTGATTAAAAACTTTATTTTCAATATTTAAATGGATTAAATGTAAACTACAAATGTGGCCTCATTTTAAACTTGGTTAAACATGTATGAAAATGGTATAGATAAATAGCTCACATTTTTCTGAACACATTGCATATTTTTTTCATAATTTTTGGAGTTATAAAATGAAAGTTATTTAATTTCCAAGTTTTAAATATATTCTGTTTTCTATTTCTCTGTGGGTCCCACCGTACAGTTTAAAACACAGGAGAAAAACCACCTGGCGCGCCACGTGGGCGGGTGATGTCACGATGACATCACCGTGACACCACGGTGTGGCCGGCCGGGGACAGGGAAGCTCGCCGGCGGCGAACGGGAGCGTCCCCGGAAGCGTGCGTGTTCCCGTTCGACTCGGCTCGACGGGGCGCACCTAGATGTGGTGGCGCCGCCGCGGTAGGGTCACCGGCGGCGAGCCGCGGTGAAGTTAACGGCGGCGGGATCCTCGGGCTCCGGCGATCTCGTCGAATCCGAGCGGGAGGAGACGAACGGAGGGGATGGGGAGGGGCAGGAGCTCACCGGGAACACGAGGACGCGGACGGCGTGGCCGGGGGAGCTCCGGAGCGGCGGCGCGGTGAAGAAATGGTCGGCGGCCGGAGGGGAGGAAGACGACGTGATTGGCGGCCCCTAGGCCATCCCGGTGGCTGCGCGTTCTCGAGGGCGGAGAGGGGACGACGGCGGTTCCAACGAGCTGCTCGTTGAGGTCGGGGAGGCAGAGCAACGGCGGAGACGGCGGATCGACGGCGGCGGTAGGGTTCGGTGGCGGGACAGAAACAGAGGGAGGGAGATAGAGGGGGAGAGCGTCGACCGGGGGGGTTCTGCGGGTTAGGTTCGATCTGGACGTCTCCTTGAGAGCGTCCGGGCCTCCACGTCGTCAAAGGGGAAAGCAGGAGGTGGAGGCGGCGGCGGTTGCCTCCCTGGCCAGCGACAGGGGGACGACGATAAAAGACTTTTCGCGGATAACCCCCTGAGAAAGACTGAGGAAATTACAAAGAGGTCCTTTTGGACCTAAAACAGAACCAAAACAGATTTTTGAGGGCCTTTTTGTGAAGCAAAAATTGCACAAAAATACTTGTTGGAAAGCTCTTCAAATTTCCACCTTTTTAGCACATGGTTGGTTCACTTTGAAAAACTTTGTAGAACAAATTTGTGTGAAGCCACATTAAGTGACTTTCTGTTAATTCTCTGATTAAATTTTAAAAGCAAAATTTTAGTCCATTTTTCATGCATGCATGCCATGTACTCAACACCTCTCTTTATTACACAAAAGTAGGGATGTTACACCATGGTCTTCTCCTTCATGTTCTCCCTCAAACCGACGGTGAAGCTCCGGCGGCGGTCGTGCTTGAAGCTTGAATCGAGCTCCCGGGCGGCGCTAGAGGAGGAAGATGAATAGGATGGCAGGGGTACGTAATGGTTTGGATTTACCCCTTGCCCACTATTTATAAGCGGGGGGTGAAACCATATACGTTGTTGTGACAATTTTGCAAAAATGACCTTGAAGATTATCGCATTTCCAGATTGGTCCTAGGTCAGACTAAATAATTACGGAGATAACATATCCCGGATTTGCAGCATTAAACGCATGGAGCAGGTTACGCGATAAACCAGGAAAAATTCGGTCCCTCGAATCCTGTAGATAGACTCGCAAGCATAATTTCTTGCCTAGACCAGATCGGTTTCAAACATGTAAGTAAAGAGCAAAGAAAAATGGAGATAGAATCTCCAACAGATCAAGATCAAGCGCACAAAGGGAAATTGCCGGTTCACCATTCTAAGGTGAAAACATGACCCTGATTATTTTACAGCTCACGGGGGTTTGTCTTTTTTCAGGAGCTTAACATGAATGAACAAACCACATACTAGCGTTCATATTAACCCGGGGGCTAATGTTGGGGAAATGACTAAGGGGGTACCCCAACCTGCATGTTCCAAAACAGGCTTAGGTAAAAGCCGGTATACAGACAGCATGCCGGTTTACCCCAGAACCGGCAATCAGGGAGAACCGGAGATCCAGCCGTGGAAGACTTGAAGACCCAGGCGTGGGCCGGTGGAAGGATTCGTGACAAGGCCGGGGCACAGCGGGACTGCAGATCTTGCGGGGAGCTCCAGAACCGGCCAGAGGTGATCCAGCCTCTAGGATGAACCGGCAAAAGCTCATATTGTCGGGTCACGATGGGACCCCTAGGACCGGGCATAACCCGGGTTCACCTGTAACCCTAAGAACTCGTGCGCTATAGAAAACGAGTTGCTGGGACATAGAAACTAGGTTCTAGCTCATAGCAATAGTTCTCGAGACATTAGAAGTCGGAATCGCTCTTTGTAATTGAGACCTCGAATCATGAATAGTAAAGAACCAAGAGTAGGTTTTACCCTCCCTAGAGCGGCCGAACCTGGGTAAACTCGTTTTTCTCGTTCTCACCACAACCCTTTCGATACTTTGTTCAGAAGGTATGGCCTCACAATCTAGTTCTTAAACGAGGACACCTATCATTACAATACCACGACAAACACCAAGAATCTGCTACAAATAAGAAGTGAGTAACAATGAAGTCTAGGTTTTCCGCAAGGAAACCCTATACAAAAATTGCTCAAGTGAATGAAAGTGAAATGAAGAACGGGTTGGAGAAGATATAGATCGGGACCTTCTCCTTCAATTCTTCGAAGATCAACAAGTTTGGGTGGAGAGATTGGGATATCTCTTGAGTAGGTGAGCTCAATTAATGGAGGACTTTAATACTATGCGACCTGACTTTAGATTGAAGAAGCAGAGGGGTATTTATACCCCCTCTCAAAATGTGGCTATTGCAAAAACTTTGTCGCAGAATATCCGGCCCTAGTGGGGGCGGAATATCCGGCCCCTAGGATTATCTCGCCCCTCAGGCCAAATAATCTGGTCAAATATCCGGGGGCATCTGCATGCCCAGCACCAAAGTCCTTAGCCGATTTCGCCGTGTCGAGTCTCTAGGGGCGGAATATCCGGCCTCTAGGACATGAAATGTTCGGCCAATATTCTGGGCCACCTCTGCAAGCCCCGCTCTCTAGTCCTTAGCATATTTCCTTCACCAAGTTTCTGGAGGCGGAATATCCGCTGCCCCCCTCCCCCCGTAATATCCGGCCTCTAGGACATGAAATGTCCGGCCAATATTCTGGGCCACCTCTACAATCCCCGCGCTCTGATCCTTAGCATAATTCCTTCACCAAGTTTCTGGGGGCAGAATATCCGGCCTCTCCAAGACAAATATTTTTGTCCAGACCAGAGGAAGTACCATCAAGCTTTTCTTTGATTTTTTGGTGCTTGTAAAACATATCTGGATATCCTACACCACTTAGCACGTGATTAAATATCACTAGTGTTGTTAATTAACACACAAAACCTTAAGGTATAAGAAATGCACTTTCAGTGGTTGTGTGCTGGCGTGACCGTATTTCTGTTGATGATGTAGCTGTCGTACTGATCTGGGACGGTGGTGCCCACAACGATTGTGTCGCTGATGCCGCCCAGGAGTCCTGCCCGAAAGATAACCCCAGACGTCGCTGGCCCCACGGTTGGCGCTGATACGTCTCAAACGTATCTATAATTTCTTATGTTCCATGTTGTTTTCATGCCATATGCTACATGTTTCCTATACACTTTATGCCATTCTTATGGGTTTCCTCGGACTAACCTATTGACAAGATGCCACAGAGCTAGTTCCTGTTTTCTGTTGTTTTTGGTTTCACAAAAGTTGTTCTGGAAATATTCTTGGAATTGTCACGTACACGAAGACCCGGAGGGGGGCTCACGGGCCCCACACCATAGGTCGGCGTGACCCCCCCCCCCCTTGGTCGCTCCACCAGGTGGTGTGGCCCCCTGGCCACCCACCGCCGTTGCCCTCTCACCTATTTAAGCTCCTCCACGAGTTAACCCTAAATACCGGAGCCTTTTTCCACCAAAAGTTCCGTAACCGCTGTCATCGTCAACCCTATTTCGGGAGGGTTCTAAAGCTCTCCCCGGCACCCTGCTGGGAGGGGGAATTGTCGCCGGAGGGCTCTTCATCACCATGCCTGCCTCCAGAGTGATGTGTGAGTAGTTCAACCTTGGACTACGGGTCCATAGTAGTAGCTAGATAGTTGTTCTCTCCTCTTTATGCCTCATGTTTAGATCTTGTGAGCTGCCTACCATGATCAAGATCATATTATTGTAATGCTACATGTTGTGTTTGCTGACATCCAATGAATATTGAATGCTATGTCCAATGATTATCAATCTATCATGTTCTTTCATGTTTATGTTATTTATGATCTTGCATGCTCTCCGTTACTAGTAGATGCTTTGGCCAAGTTGATGCTTGTAACTCCAAGAAGGGGTATATATGCTCGATAGTGGGTTTATGCCTCCCTTTCACTCATGCTCGAGTGACAAAAACGTAACAGGTGGGGGGTGTGTTGTTGCCATTAGGGATAAAACAACGATGTTTACATTAAACACTTTGCTTAATGCAATTATCTGTTGCTTGCAACTTAATACCCGAGGTTTGATTGGATTACGATCCGAGGGTGGATTATTAGGCATAGATGCATTTGGATAACGGTCTATGAATCTTTTTGTAATGCTTGCATGAATCACATAGTAACCATCATGTCATGCATATGCACTACGGTGCAGCCTTTATATCTGCTAATTGCCAAGCTGTAATTTGTTTACTCAGCATGTTATTTATCTGTTTTGGAGAGACAACACTAGTGAAATGTGGACCCCGGTCCATTTCTTTACACTGGTAATACAACCACTACAACCGCTGTTTTACTACTTCAATTATTGTTCTTATTCATCTACTGCAAACAAGTATTGTTTTCCACACTATACGTCTAATCCTTTATTTTCAGCAAAACCAGTGAGATAAACAACCTCACTGCTTCGTTGGGGCAAAGTAATTTGATTGTGTTATGTAGACTCCACGTTGCTGCTAAACCGGTAGTGCGTCCTGCCAACATCAGCTGACAACAACCTTCGTAAGTGATTTCTATCTCCTACTGGTCGATTCAACCTTGGTTTCTTTCTGAGTGAAAAACTTTTTGTTGTGCTCTTCATACCTTCCTCTTGGGGTTTCCCAACGAGTGCACTCATGCACCATCAAGATTTTTCTGGCGCCGTTGCCGGGGAGGAAGAGGGTTTCTGCAAGGGGAGTCTCTCACCTCCAATCTCTTTACTTTGTTTTTGTTTTGCTTAGTTTGTTTTATTTTGTCTTGTTTGCTTCTCTATGTCAAAAACACACACAAAAATTGTTCTTATTATAGTTGTTATTTTTGTTACCATGTTGTTATTTTTTATCATGTTGCTCCCTAAGTTCACCCTGAAAGACTTATCAATAGGTAGCAGTTTATAATTGGAAAGGATAATATTGAATAATTTTTTAATCATGTTAGCAAGAATAAATATTTTGAGGATAGATCCAGAGTAGAACTTGCTCCCTATTATGAAACTGCTGCAGCTTCTTTGGTTCACATGTTAGAGGCTAGGTTTGTTAACCTTAACCCCATAATGCAGCAAATGTTTCTTAACCTAAATGATATCGAGGACACTGAAAATAGAAATTTTATTCTGGAAACTTTGCTTAAAGAATTTGGTGATGTTGCTATAGACGCTAGGAAAGTCTTTGATCGTTTTAATATGCTAGGCTCATGTGTAGATGTTATAGGTGCTCTTGAAAAATTAGGCAAAACTGAACCTAAAAAGAAAGAGGAAATCAAAATACAAATACCTATTAACCTAGTAGCAATGCATGAAGCTCTAGATAAGAATTTTGATTGGATTGTTCCTGAAAACCCCTTTGATAAAGGTAGTAAACCTAAAAGTGTTGAGAAAGGGACAAATAAAACTTATATAGATAAAATACAATGCATTGTTGAGGAGGTTTATTGTCTCAAATTGGATGCTTCTTCACTTGAAAATACCTTATTCTAGTTTTCTGGACCTAGCTAAAAGGCGTTAAAGAAAAGCACTTCTTGGGAGATAACCCATGGTTTTATTTTTGCAATGTTTTCTTATGTTTTCTTTGAGTCAAGGTGTTGTTTACTTCTGTAGAAACTCCTTTGTATCTTATTTTCTCGCATTTGTTGTGCCAAGTAAAGATTCTAGTGAAAAGTTGAGGTTAGATTTTGATTTCTGCACAGGAAACAGATTTCAGTTGTCCACCGTTAAATTCGTGTAAATTCACATAAAGATCAAAATGACCTGCAAAAAATTTGTGCTTAAACCTCATCTATTTTCGAAACTTTTTATAACTTTGCGTTTTTCGATTTGAGCAACGTAAATGCCCCCAAAAAATCGTCTTTATAGACTGTTCTGATTTTGACAGATTCTGCCTTTTTACTTCCATTCTCTCTTTTACTATGTTGAGTGGATTTCTTTGCTCCACAAAACATCAGTGGCTGTAGCTAATTTTAAAATTTTATTAATAATGCTTGTTTCCAAGGAGAACATGTAAACTTTTGATTATACACTAACCCTCTAATGAGAATTACTTTGAGTTTGGTGTGAATGAAGATTTCAAGGGTCAAGAAAAGAGGGTTATATAATGTGATCAAGAAGAGTGAAAAGCCAAATCTCGGGGATGCCCCCGTGGTTCATCCCAGAAAATTCCAAGAAGAGTCAAGCATATAAGCTTGGGGATGCCCAAGGCGTCCCATTCTTTATCAATAATTTATCAGGTCACTTCTAGTGAAACTATATTTTTATTCGGTCACATCATATGCACTTTACTTGGAGCGTTTGTTTGTTTTTTGTTTTGTTTTCTTTTGTTTTCCTTGCTGCAATAAACATAGTTGGAAGCCAACATTCTTTTGTGGGAGAGAGACACGCTCCGCGTTCTCATATGAATACTCGTTTTCTTCCATGCTCGTATTCTTAGTTTTTCTTCTAACTACTGTAAATCCTTTTAGCTCCTGTTTTTCATGCATCTTGATGGAGGGATGATAACATCACGGGAGAAGCTCGGGAGAACATGAAGAACCTCTTCGTCGGCGAGATCTACACCAACCCCGAAGGAGAGAAGATGGTGGACGATTTTGGCTGGGGGGCAGAGTCGGATCTGCTCGAATCCGGATCCGTCATCACGATCGGCCGGGTCAACGTCTTCGTCGGCATGGTACGTGCGTTCGGTTCAATCCCTGACGATTTTGGATTTGATTCTGTGTCAGGAGAGGCCACCCACGTTCAGTCGGGCGGAGAAGAATCGGTCGGGACGGTGGATCCGACAGAGGAGCCCATCGCGAAGAGGGAACAGCCGGAGGAGCCGGCATGGACCCCGCGTGGCCGGGTCATAAGGGAGGATGATACCGAGTCTATCCTGCACCTGCTGGAGGACCGGTACGAGGAAGATAGCTACGATGAAGAGGAGTATGAGTCTTCTCCAAGCATTGCGCGCCAGGTCGCGGTCTACACGGCCCCTGCAACCAATCTTAATCAAGGGAACGTGACTACGGCCGCTGTCGGAGCGGCGCAAGCATTGGCCCAGCAGCAAAATCCGGCTGAAGGAAATCCGGTTCTGACCCGGGTTGACGGAGAGTCGGCTTCAGTCACCAGCCGAGCGGCGGATAGCGAGATGCAGGCAAATATGTTTGGGTTCTTGGCTCACAGGACGCCGGGGGCAGGTCCTTCGAATCCGCAACACCCGGCCCTGTTCAGTAACAATATTGTCTTGGACCCAACAGTGTTAGCTACTGTGATAACCCCGGAAAACGCCGCGGCACGTGCCAGGGACTTGGAGGTAGCACGCCGCGCGCTAGAGCAACAAAGAAGAGATGTAGAAGCAGAAAAGCAAGGGGTAGCCACGCGCCAACGTGAACTGGACGCGCTGGAGAACCGGCTCCGAGCCGAGACAAGCAGGGTGCATAAGAGATATCAGACAAGATTACCGGCGACGGGAGGAGTCATAAACCCTAACGCGCTATTCATCACACCCCAGGATCAACCGATTCCGGCTGTGAATCAGGAAACTGTGCATCAACCGGCAACTGGAGCAGGACAGCCGGCGAACGTGCAGGTCGGGTTACCCATACTGCAAACTGGAGCCCCTGCCGGCAACACAGCGCAGCCACCACCACCATCACGATTTCGTACACCGCCAGGTCACTTTAATAACCCCATGGATAATGTATATGCTGCAACGTTAGCATTGAATCAGATCCCCGTAAGAGAGTCACCCCATGTGGAGCAGACCCGACGGCCGATCGATTTATTGCATACGGCAGTGGCTCAGCAGGTTAATTACCCGGATAACAGGAGTAGAATGCATGGAACACCTTATATCAGCCAGCAACACGGCAACGCCGGCAATATGCAAACAAGTTCAGCGCGCCGGAGGACAGAGCAGCAGCAAATGCCGCCTCCTCCCCGCGTGCAAGCAGCACCAGCGGTATCGGCAGCACAAGCTATTGTGGATAGTTCCAGGGCTAGGAGAGCCGCGGCCGGGTCTGCGGTGCATGGACCAGCGGCAGCGCCACGTCCAGCCGTACCCCCCGCAGCATCGCATGTTTCACGGGTGATGCCAGTACCGACTAATCTCGCTGGGCCCAAGTGTCTGACGGATAACATAAGGGCTGAGCCTTACCCGGATAAATTCAAGGAACCGGGTAAAGTACTGAACTATGAGCCGACTATGGATCCAGAAACGTGGTTGAGCAGTTACGAGATGGCTATGTCAATTCGCAACGCGTCTGAAAACCTTCAGGCCAAGTTCATGTATCTAATGATGTCGGAAGGAGCAGCAAAGTTGTGGTTCAACAATTTACCCGAAGGGTCTATCAAGTCATGGGGAGAGTTGAAAACTGCGTTTATCAAGCACTTTCACGGAACATGCAGGAAGTTGTTTACCATCGACGATCTGGAACGGTGTGTACAAAAGAAGGGAGAGTCGACGCGCAACTGGGTGCGCCGGGTTATGGAGATATTGCATTCATCTACAGATATTCAACCGAAAGATGCATTGTAGGCTATGGCCAAGACATGCAAGTATACACCTTTAGTGCAAAAATTAACTCGCATGAAATCCAGTCGGAATGCTTCAGAAGTTACAATGGGAGAACTAATGGATGCGTGCAACAAACACGCTGCAACGGATACCACGGAAGAGGACGTTGATGACAAGATAGCAAAAGCAAATACAGGCAATAATGGAAGAACCGGCAATGGATCTACGCCGGGTAACCATGGAGGTAACAATGGGAACAACCAGAACAAGCGCCCATTCGAGGGGAATTCCGAGTTTGTCGCCAGCACAGAAGCCGGGTCTTCAAGGCCCAGGGCAGAAGGAAATTTCAACGCAGGAAATCACAATGGAGGAAATTATCAAGGGCCACCAAGACCGGGCAACAACTGGGATATCTTCAGAATGGCGTGCCCGAAACACAGCAGGAACGGAAGGCCAGCTAACCACTCATTGGAGCAATGTGCGGATTTGCAGAGATGGAAGAACGAGGAAGTTAACAAGGCTATGCGAGGTGCAGGCCGGGAAGGAGGACCGGGTCCGGGTGGAAACCCGGGTAACGGCCCACCCCCAGCAGGCAACCCGGGAGTTGGGAATCCGGGTAATAACGAGGGATCAGGAGCTGGAGTGGTGCTAACATCACCCAAAGGAGACAAGTTAAGCTACGTATTGCAGATTCACTTTGATTGTTCCAATAACGTGGCCGAGTACGAGGCCCTATTGCACGGCTTAAAGGTAGCCAAGGAGATGAACATTAAGAGGATACGATGCTTTGGAGATTCGGACCTTGTGGTACAGCAGGTCTCAGGAACTTGGGATAGAAAAAATGCAACTATGGCAGCTTACCGCAGAGAGGTGGACAGGGTTGCCGGATGTTTTTCCGGGTATGAGCTGGAGCACATAGACAGAAGAAAAAACGAGGCAGCAGACGCACTCGCCAGACTCGGCTCGCGCAGAGAGCCGGTTCCACCTAATGTTTTCTTGGATGAGCTATGGCGACCATCAGTTAAAACCGAGTCTGAGGAAGAACTGGAAAATCAAGACCCGGATTTGGAGCTCGTGGCCACAGTACGTGTTGTTCCCGAGTGGACAGAGCCGTTCCTGGTCTACCTATCACAGGGCGAGTTACCACAGCAGGAGGTACTAGCACGACAAATTCTGAGGCGAGCAAAAGGATATTCTATCATCAATGGGGAGTTGTACAAAAGAAGTGCAGCAGGAGTCTTTTTGCGCTGTGTAGCACCAGAAGAAGGCCGACAGATCCTCAAGGAGATCCATGAAGGCGATTGTGGGCATCATGCATCCACAAGATCCCTCGTGGCCAAAGCTTATCGACATGGTTTCTTCTGGCTCACGGCCCTAGCAGACGCGGAGCGCTTGGTGGCAAGGTGTGACGGGTGTCAAAGGTACGCTCGCCAAACCCATGTGTCGGCTATGGAATTGCGAACTATCCCGTTAACTTGGCCGTTTGCGGTTTGGGGTATGGATATGGTTGGCCCCTTCCACATGTCACCTTGCAAAAAGACACATCTTTTAGTGGCTGTTGATAAGTTTACCAAGTGGGTTGAGGTCATGCCAATTACCAATTGTGAAGCAATTACAGCAGTCAAGTTCCTGAAAAGGATTATCTATCGGTTTGGATATCCCCACAGCATAATTACCGACAATGGAACCAACATGTCCCTTGGCGAGATGGAGAAATTTTGTGCCAACAACGGAATCCGGCTTGACATAGCTTCCGTAGCTCATCCACAAGCCAATGGACAAGTGGAGAGGGCGAATCAGGAGTTACTTCGTGGATTAAAGCCACGATTACGAGTCCCATGTATCAGAGCTGCTGGAGCATGGGTTGAGGAGTTACCTTCAGTGGTTTGGGGTATTAACACTACACCTAACAGATCTACTCAGATGACACCGTTTTTCATGGTTTATGGCGCAGAAGCGGTGCTGCCGAGTGATATCATCCACGACTCGCCTCGAGTATCGTCTTACGTCGAGGTGGAGAACGAGAAGACCCGGCAGGACGCCGTGGATATGTTCGAAGAACGCAGGGAGCAAGCTTTGGAAAGATCAGCCATATACCAGCAGGATCTGAGGAGATATCATAGCCGCAGAGTCAAAACCCGGGTCTTCCAGGAAGGAGACCTGGTTCTGCGTCTAGTACAGTCAAAGGAAGGAAAACACAAGTTATCCCCACCATGGGAGGGACCGTTCATCATAAGCTGGAATCTGCACAACGGATCATATTACTTGATAGATGCAAGGGAAGAGTCGGCAACGATTAATGACACCGCTCATACCACTTCATCTATGCAAGAGAGAGAAAGACCTTGGAACGTAGCTCAGCTGCGTCCCTACTATACCTAGTCTAGACCAGACTTACAAGTGAAAATTACACGATGTAACAGGCAGCAGGTTTCACACGCACTCTTTTCCTATCCAGGGTACCTAAGGGGACTGGAGGGTTTTTAATGAGGCGGCTTGCTGACCTAACTTTCTCATATCAATAGAGAGATGGTTAAACAACATATTCTTTCCTTTTCATGTGTTTTTTATTGAGTTTTTTATCCCTGTTGTGTTTTTATGTCTTCGTCCAGGTAAGTATTATTTATTGTTCTTAGTATATTAGTTTCTTTCGTAAATTGCATATATTTAGGTCTTGGGGGCTGATTGCTTGAATAGCACAGTTACAAACTCAAAGACCCGGCCATGATGCCTATGAGTTATAAGGGCCGATTACTTACAAACGAGTACGGCTGCAAGCTTATAACCGGACAAAGGAGCCAAACTTTCTTGATTTTTCTTACTTAAGCTCGATGTGACTCGCACTAAAGTGGCATGATTCGCTCGCGTATGATTACAATCAGTCATGATGCCCAATGGGACTTGCCTGACCCTGTCTTCATACAGCTATAGCAACATGATTATCCACGCGAAAGCCGGCTTACAGTACAAGAGAGTCAAAAGGGTCATCTAAACCACAAGTTATGCAGAGTACAAGGTTAACAACCGGAAACTCAAAGTTTATCAAGCATAACTTCAAAACCTTTGTGAAACGGCTCTAGGTTTTGAGCTTAGCACTTAACAATTTGTTCCTTTTGAAAGACCCAATACCCCAGACTCGGAATTTCGGGCCTTGGGGACTCGGGAATTTGAAAACAGAAACAAATTATCTAGCTATTCAGCTCAAAAACCCAAAAATCCGAGTCTTGGGGACTTGGGGACTTAGAAAAAAGTCCACTAGTCAAAACCCATGAGACCCGGAAACCGAGTCTCACAATAGGAATCATAGCAGAAACTCAGAAATCAAGGACAAAAAAGCTCAAAGCTAAGAAATATCAAATTCACGCAAAAGGCCAGAAGGGCCACGAGATATATTAAGGTATCAAAATGCATTACAAGCCACGATAGTAGTATCATAAAGCGCACAAGCACGCTATCAAAAAGAATAATTGTTTTAAGGCCCATCGGCCGGATAATGTGCCTACGACGGTCGCCGATAAAAATTTCACTCGGCATCATGGGCCGAGTCGTCCATCTTGCCCTTGGCAGCCGGGTCTTGCTCCTTGCCTTGGTCTTCAGCGTCCTTGGTAGCGGCAGCACCCGGGTCAGCAGTAGTGCCGGCCCGCGCGGGGGGAGGGACGACTGGCGTGGAGGTAGCAGGCGCAGAATCGGCCTCAGCCTTTTTCTTCGCGGCCTCTTCTCTCGCCTGGGCAGCCTCCGCCTTCCATCGGGCCAGCATGTCGTACGGCTTGGGAAGATCCAACTTAATCGCCTTGTCATCAGCATCATACGCGGGGGTAATTGAACTGACATCCAAGCCATCGGCAATCACAGTGGCCGAGTGACGAACCTCCTTCTGGATAGCTTTGAAATTCTTCACTGAGAACCTGGACCCGTCGTGGTTGAACTCTGGAAACCCGCCCACAAGCTTGGCCGGCTCGAGTTTGGGAAAATACGCCTTAGCCAGTGCGAGCCCCCGGGTTACTCCAACCCGGCAGGACGAGCGTCTCTAGTGCCCAATCCACTCGGGGATAGTGGAGCACGCGTCAAGCAGCGTCTTCAGGTTGCCATGCCCGACACCCGGCCACTTCAGGTCCTGAAGGATCCATTTGATTCCGGCGCAGAGCTGCCGGATAGTGCTCTTGATGGTTTTCAGCTTGGCGATATCATCTTCGTCCAGGGTTACATCATCCGGACCTGCAGAAAATAGGAAAAAGCAGCGAATAAGTAAATCCGACTAATTATCAGAATGAGAATCCGGGTTATAATTATCAAGTTAAGGAATCGTACCGGTCAGAGCACGATATGTGTCGGCAATTTGAACGGAAAGCTTGGTTAGTTCATCTTCTTCTGCATGAGCCCTCCTTCTATATTTCCTTGTGATATTCCCGCTCCTCTTAGCATCAGCTTCAGCAGACTCACGCAGAGCCGCCTCCTTCTCGAGGAGTTTGGTGGTCTTTGCCAATGCTTTCTCAGAGTGGGTCACGAAGGCCTGCGTGGAGAAACAAGGAAGGATTAGCCGGATAAAAAGCAAGCTACCAGTCGGATATACTACGAAGTTCCAAGCAAATTATCAATAAGTTCACTTGGAACTTGGGGACTGGACAAGGATACAGGCAATGTTATTCGGATTTACCTCATGTTTGGCTATCAAAGCCTCTAGGATATTTTCTTCATCAGCCCTCAAGGTGTGCAGGGCTTCAAGCATCTGGGAAAAAGTCATATCTTCGGGCCTGACACCGGAAGAGCCGGCAGCTTGATCACCCGGCGGGCGAACCTTCTCCGACTTTGGGGTCGAGACCCGGACTGTTTGGGTGTCCGGATTGGGAGAGCCCATCCTTGTGTCCAGGGTCTCGACGTCGTCGTCTTCAGCCTCTTCAGATGGCTTGGGAGACCCGGCTTCCTGCCTAGCCAGGTCAGCCAAGGGGTCTTTCTCCTGGTTGCTTTCAACACCACCGCCAGTCGCGGCGTCCATATCATCAGTCGGCCTCTCCGTCTCTCGGTTGTCCGTGTCCATAATATCCGGGTCACTGATCGTGACCTGGGCGCTAAGGAAAGGAAAGAGAAGAGGTCAGCAACGAAAATTGAAGGTTATCAGGACTGGAGTATTGCTTAGCCGGAAATATGACTTACCCGGCATTCACCACGAAATCTGCCGGAAGCGAGCTGCTGGACGCGGATGAGGCTGTCACAGAATCCGAGAGTGAGACCCGGAGCTGTCCGGCTAATGGATGATTGGGGGAAGGGTGTTTTCGAGGTGAGTTGATGGGATGAGATGGAGAAATACCAGTACGACGAGCCGGGGACGTAGGAATACCCGGGTTGAGGGGATCCTCGCCCGGGGAATTCCGGGTTACTCTGCGCTTGGGTGGAGGTGGATCCTTCAAGTGTGGTGAATTTGATAACTGTCGGTTAAGCTCGCACATATTAGTGAAGGAGTACGGTTTGGAGGCAAGGGAGCGATATGGGACCTTAAAGACGACTCCTCGGGGTTTCCTCTTAGCTCCGACCTCGGCGACCGGTTCAGCTTCACTCTCGTCGCTTTGTGTTTCTACCCCATCTTCCGGGTCTTCTTTCTCTTCCTTATCCTCCAGCCCTGAATCACCGATGAACACAGTCGGAAAACAGGAAGTGTGGAGTGACAAGTTAGCAGGAATTGGGTTGGGTGAAAACCCGAAATGTACCTTCTTCCGAGTCAGCTGCATCTTCATCTTCTTCTGGATCTTCGAAGGAAGGGGAGGTCTCAATGCTCCAGAAGACATTGTCGGCCTGAGATAAAAGCATGAAAATGGAAGTTAGTAGTTGTATCAAGTCAAAGTACGAGATTAAATGTGTAAGTATCGGATTTACCGCTGGAGCCGGGTTGTCCCGGGTGAACGGCGCTAACCCAGCCACATTCTTGATCACCTCCAGCTTCTCGGTCAGGAAGCTCTTGATGGTCTTGTTGGTGTCACCGGCCGGATAGTTCTTCGAGGAGTAACGGAGCGCGTCCGTAACGTGCCCCGAGTATTCGCACATCAGCTTTGATCGGATAGAGTTGGGTTGGATGCGGAAATCTACCCAAGTTTTAACTAGGTTAAGCCCAGTGAGACCGTGGGCGAAAAGGACGGCTATTTTGGCCAGGGGGGAAAGCATTAAAAGTATCGGAAAGATCTAAGAGACCCTCCGAATAACCCGGCAACTTCCGTTCGCCGAGTGGGGAGGTATCCCGGCAATAAAAGAAGGAAAGTTGCCAATGCTTAACGTGAGAGTTTAAGTTTAGAGTTGGCATGGGAGAATTCTTGCGGCGTTGGATGGAAACCCCGCCGCAGGCCAAAAGGGCCCCGTCACCGCTTTCGCGGCACGGTTTGCATTGGAAGAGCTCAATAAACAAAGCCAAATTTGGAGGGATGCACAAATAAGACTCGCAGAGGACTATAAAGTGGGTTATGTTCAACATAGAGTTAGGCCCTATGTCGAACACCCGGAGGCCATAGTGGCGGAGGACCTCACGGAAGAAAGAGTGACCCGGGGGCGAAACCCCCGGATCACGTGCTCGACAAAGCATATTACCTCGTCGGCATTGGGGGTGGGCCGGGTCTCGTCACCCGGAACCCTCCAATGAATCTCCTTCTGAGGAGGAAGGATGCCAGACTTGGCCAGCTCCTCCAGCTTGGCCTGGGTCACGGAAGACCGCGCCCAATTAGCGGATATGGACTGGGTCGTCCTTGCCTTAGCCGGCTGCTTCCCTTTGTTCCTAGGAGCCATCGGTTCGTTCTGCAAAACACAAAGCAAAGTGCACGAAACATTAAGACTCGGAGATCATGAGTTATCCGGGTATTCACCAGCAGTATCAGTGAGAAGCATGTATCATTGAAAAGCGTGGAAACTATGAGTTGTCCGGATATCACTGGGCAGAGTGAAAATTGCAAACTATCCGGGTATTGACGAGCAGTACAGAAATTATGGGATATCTACGTATCGGCAAGTATTTATGGAAAAAGGTTGATTGCCTATGTATCTAGTGCAAGTAAAAGAACCGGGAGAGATGGATTTTCCGGGTATCAAACGCAGCCGCGGAAATTTGGGCGAACTGAATCCAGATTGGAAAATTTATGGATGATTTTGTTGTGAAATTAATGATTACGAGCGATAGGGGAATGATGTGTGGTCATCTATTAAGTGATTGGACAAGCTAGAATGGAGCTATGCGACCTAATCCGGCGTGAAGTAAGAAATGACCCGCGGAAGGACCAAGATCCAATCTAGGTCAAAACGGGACAATCAAGAGCTAGATCAAATGGATGTAAGGACTTTACCGGAGTGGATTGGAGAATGGCGCGACGGCGGCAGATGGCGCAGTCCTGATGCCCCTTTGCGACTCCCGGCGGGCAGGTCGAGGGCGCGGCGGCGGAGATTGGCGGCGGCGCGGGGCGAGCTGTGGAAGAGCGTAACTGGCGGCGGCTCTGCTCCGGCGGCGTGCGTGAGGTCTCCGTGGTGGAGCTCTGTGGGCTCGGATGGGGAAGCGCTGGTGAGGAGGAAGAAGAAGGAGTGAACCGTTGGGGTTAGGTCACGCCCCCGGGTACCTATTTATAGGTACGGGTGAGTAAACCTAAACCAACGGGCGGGGCCCGAAATTTTTGGGATAAGGGATACCCGTCCTGATTTTCTGGGATACGCGTTAAGTGCTGGACGGGATATCCGGAATGGATAGGAAGCGAATCTCTTCCGCGATATCAGGATCAATTAACGAGTGAAGTAAGTCGGATCTTTGGCATTTTCATCAGGGCATTGACCCGGAAGAGTGAAAGATAGGTTCAGAGGAAACCGGGTTATTATATGGACCACCGATGGAGTTAGGCCTAGCTGTTTATCAAAGCAACTTAACCCGGCCTCTATGAATTTGTATGTTTGTTATTTTTGCAGGGAATAGCATGCGCTTCAAGGAGGATCCCGTGAAGCCCAAACTATTCTGGGGACTACTGATGGAGTGATGATAACCCGGTATACTAACTTCAAGGAGTAACTCGGCCCAAAGGACGCTGTACAAGACCCGGATTAGGGAAAAGGAGCTTCTAGAAGGCCCAGGAGTGTAGGCCTCGTAACCCGGATTGTGGGTTCCGATAAGGAAGTTTAGGGTTTTGTAAGTAGTGTCCGGGTAGGATTCCGGGTACGCCTTGGATAGCAAGCCAGGGAATCCGGGGGTTATATAAGCCGGTCCCCTAGGGTTAGATCGACGAGTTCACCAGAGACACAGAATTAGGAGATAGAGATTGTGAAATATCGAGCATCCATTGTAACACACGTATCGAGATAGTATATTTAGATCGTAGACTCGGCGACTTGATTGCCGGCTACCGGATCGCATATCACCATGGTTCCCCTTGAGCTAAACCCTCTCCCAAACACTAGAGTCGATTTGCCCCAAGATAAGTTACCCCCGGTAACGTCTGCCGTGATTATCCCACGACACATCTCTTATTCAGATTTGTTAGTTCTAGTAGAGTAGTAGTGATACTCTCTTTTTTCGCTGACATATTAGTTGGAGAGTTTGTGTTGAAATATATATTGAATGGTGTTTGATAGAAATAGAAAATGCTACATGTGATAGATGGTATATTGGAAAAGACTTGCATACTCTTGGAGATCATTAATATTCTTCACTTGAATATTTGTTGTTGTTTTGAGATATTAATATGCTTAATGGTAAACATGATGGTTTAGTAAAGTAAAAACAATTAATTTTGGGGCTAAAAGCTTGAAACTGTACCACACTCGAAAAAACCAGTTGATAGTATAATGGTATATGACTTTCTTTGCTAGTAGAAATTGTATGGATTTTTGTTATACGCTACGGTCGGGGTAGCTAACAGTGACTTGTCACTGCCACGGATCCTCTTGGAGTGATTTTCATTATGCCACTATAAGATCATATTTCTAGTTCTAATATTTTAACTTGTGAGTTCTAAGTTGCGGTTTCCTGGCACTTCCACCATCCATATTTGCTAGCCTCTTCGATACTGTGCATTGCCCATTCTCACAGTGAGAGTTGGTGCAAACTTCTCCAGTGGATCCAAACGCTGTGGGAGGACTTTGTTCTTCTACATATAAGACCAAATATCTTCCTCAAAACAGCCACCATACCTACCTATCATGGCATTTCCATAGCCATTCCGAGATATATTGCCATACAACATCCATCTTCATTATGTGACTTGATGACGTGCTTCATTGTTATTTTGCATACTGCTACACTGGCAGGAGCATTCAATTTTATACATCCCAAATATTTCAGTTTGAGTTATGAGTACTAAAAGTGTGATGATTCATTGTAAAATATAGTGTTGCCCCTACCGGTGAGGTTATATATAAAAAAAGATTAAAAAAAACCAAAAAAAGAGGGCCAAAGAGAGATAATAAAGAGAGAGGGGACAGCATTACTATAATTTATTTCACACTTGTGCTTATTTAGCACCAATACTTCAGTTTGGAGAGAATTTTCATATTATGACTTGCATAACTATGTGGGGAACCTTACATTATAGAACTTGGCTTGTATATTCCAATGATGAGCCTCCTCAAAAGTGCTCTAGGTCTTTGTGAGCAAGCAAGTTGGATGCACCCCCACTAGTTCCATTGGAAAGCTTTCATACACTTATAGCTCTATGTGCATCCGTTGTGTGGCAATCACTACTCCTTGCATAGCTTCGATTATAAGAATTTCTCTTGTCTAATGATCACTTTCAGTTGTGTGAGACTTTCTTCCATTGACCTTCCAACACCCCCCCCCCATAATGTTCTTTTAGCCATAACATCCTGGTGCCAGGACCAATACAGAACGCTTGCTTGTTTTTAGTGCACAAATAGTTTAATGATTTCCCTATGTGCATATTGTTGTCACTTGACTTTATCCTAACAGGAGTTGTTGTGAGATTTTTATGCATAGGATGATTATATTTTTATCCTTGAAGCTTAAATCATCTTTAATATACTTTGCATGGTTGATTGTCTTTTAGCATTGATTCATTGAAAAGTTTTACTTTGTTCTTGGTTTATACATTACTCTATTGACATCAACTATAAACCAGAACATTCATTCATTTGATCCTAGTTTACTTGCTTTACCTTACTATGATGATCAACTTTATGTTGGTAGCATGTCACCTAAGAAATTATTTGTTTTTATCATTTTACCTACTCGAGGACGAGTACGAAAGCTTGGGGATGCTTGATACGTCTGAAACGTATCTATAATTTCTGATGTTCCATGTTGTTTTCATGCCATATGCTACATGTTTCCTATACACTTTATGTCATTTTTATGGATTTTGTGGGACTAACCTATAGACAAGATGTCGCATAGCCAGTTCCTGTTTTCTGCTGTTTTTTGTTTCAGAAAAGTTGTTCTACAAATATTCTCGAAATTGGACGACAGAAAATCCCAGGGTCTTCGAAGTTTTTCACGTACACGGAGTCTGGAGGAGATTCGGAGCGGGGCCTCAGAGGCCCCACACCATAGGTCGGCGCTGCCCCCCCTTGGCCGCGCCACCAGGTGGTGTGGCCCCCCTGGGCACCCACCGACGTTGCCCTCTCACCTATTTAAGCTCCTCCACGGGTTAAACTTAAATACCGGAGCCTTTTCCCACCAAAAGTTTCGTAGCCGCCGTCATCATCAACCCTAGTTCAAGAGGGTTCTGAATATCTCCCCGGCACCCTGCCGGGAGGGCGAATCATCACCGGAGGGCTCTTCATCAGCATGCCTGCCCCTGGAGTGATGTGTGAGTAGTTCATCCTTTGACTACAGGTCCATAGCAGTAGTTAGACGGCTGTTCTCTCCTCTTTATGCCTCATGTTTAGATTTTGTGAGCTGCCTAACATGATCACGATCATCTTATTGTAATGCTACATGTTGTGTTTGCTGGGATCCGATGAATATTGAATGCTATGTCCAATGATTATCAATCTATCATGTTCTTTCATGTTTATGTTATTTATGATGTTGCATGCTCTCCGTTACTAGTAGATTCTTTGGCCAAGTTTATGCTTGTAACTCCAAGAGGGGGCATTTATGCTCGATAGTTGGTTCATGCCTCCCTTTCACTCACGCTCGAGTGACAGAAACGTAACGGGTGGGGTATGTGTTGTTGCGATTAGGGAGAAAACAACGATGTTTACATTGTTTACATTACACTCTTTGCTTAATGCAATTATCTGTTGCTTGCAACTTAATACCAGAGTTTTCATTGGATTACGCTCCGAGGGTGGACTATTAGTCATAGATGCAGTTGGATAACGGTCTATGTATTATGTTGTAATGCCCGTATGAATCACATAGTAATCGCCATGTCATGCATATGCACTATGGTGCATCCTTTATATCTGTCAATTGCCCAGCTGTAATTTGTTTACCCAGCATGTTATCTATCTGTTTTGGAGAGACACCACTAGTGAAATGTGGACCCCGGTCCATTTCTTTACACTGATAATACAACCACTGCAACCGTTGTTTTACTACTGCATTTATTGTTCTCTTTCATCTACTGTAAACAAGTATTGTTTTCCACACTATACTTCTAATCCTTTATTTTCAGCAAACCGGTGAGATTGACAACCTCACTGCTTCGTTGGGGCAAATTAATTTGATTGTGTTGTGTAGATTCCACGTTGCTGCTGAACCGGTGGTGCGTCCTGCCAACATCAGCTGACAACAACCTTCGGAAGCAATTTCATTATCCTACTGGTCGATGCAACCTTGGTTTCTTTCTGAGGGAAAAACTTGGTGTTGTGCTCTTCATATCTTCCTCTTGGGGTTTCCCAACGAGTGCACTCCTGCACCATCAGACGCCAACTGTCGACTTCTAGGGAATATATTCGTTGCAAGGGATGCAATATCCCAAAGGTAGAGAGCGTGGGGCAAACATGGGGGAGTTGCTAAGGGCGAAGACATGGAGCTTTTACCTAAGTTCAGGTTAGCCGGATTGGCTCCCTACTTCCTGCAAATATAAACTATGGCGGCGGTAGCCGAACACGGGTTACAAGTACCTAGGCTAGATCGAGTCTACTCTAGGATTTATCTCGTCTGACTTTATATAGGAAGCCGGATCGAGGTTTAAAGGAAAGATCCACCATCCAAACAGGTAAACCTAATATCTACGTTCTTCGAGACTTAACCTAACTCAGACTGGCTTGTAGGGCCACCGTTTGGGACGTCTTCATGTGCTTAGTCCTACGGGATACCTAATATGGCCTCATGTCGTATTACTTGGGCTGCTCCGCAGTCCGACCCTCTAAATGTCGGCGAATACCCCCAACAGTGATTGACTCCTTCCTTTCCTTGCTCATGTGTCCATTGGATGCATATGCAGATACTTAGTATATGTGGTTGGAAATATCTCTTCCCCTGCGCTAAAAACTTTTTTATGTTGGACTTGGGCTTGCATTTAGGCCTATGATAGTTCTAATTCCTTACTCTGACCTAATACTTGCAGGTTTTGGCCTTTGCATGTTACTGAAGCTTGTATTTCATTTGAATTTTTTGTTGAAACGTTAATGGCTTGTTGGGGGGCTCCAACTTATTTGTTTTATGATCATACACCTATTATACATGTAGTCTCTGGTTACTTCACTTATACTAGCTCCAATTTTTGCCTTTGATGTTTCTTACTCCCTTCATTTCTTTTTACTCCGCGTATTAGGATTGTCTTAAGTCAAATATTGTAAAGTTTGACCAAGTTTATAGAACAAAATATAAATATTTCAAATATCACATGGGTATCACATAAAAATATATTCCATGATGAATCATGTGATATTGACTTCGTATTGTTAATTTTGATAGTTTTTCCTATAAAGTTGGTCAAACTTTAGGAAATTTGACTTTTAGCAAAACTAATACGCAGACAAAAAATGGAGGGAGTGCTAATTGTAGCTTGTATTTGATCTTAGCCTTTCGTGCCTGACTACTTTAGCTCATCTGACACTTATTCTTGTGAACTAGTACCTCTTGGCTATGCAATCTTCCTTTATTGTCTAGTTCATCCATGAATTTGAATATTTACTTGCTTCTTCCCATAATACACTTGTCTCTATCCAATTAAATTCTGGATCTTGTTGTAACGTGGTGTTTCCTGATACTACATATGTTCTGGTTGTGACTTTACACTAATATGCACTGGCTTTCCACTGGTTCTTCTCTGCCTTCAAAATGTGTCCCTCTAGCACTGGTGTTGATCAACTAAGTGTTGATCGGGTTTAAAAGCCTTCAAACATCAAAATGCCCCGCATCTGCTGCTCGCAACATTCTAATTCTTAACAACTGATCTTATCTTTGATTGTTGTAGGTATGAAAGCTTTAACTTCCATGTCTTGAAGAAATAGATATGTTTAGAATATGACAAGTAATTTATTTTTACTTTTTTTAATTTTACTCAATGTAATACCCGTTGTACCAAAATATTATCAATGAAATAAAATTTGTATTTGAATACAATTCGGTCTCTCTTTCATGTATTAATTTCGGTTTCAATTATTTAAAATTTATGAAGAATGAATTTTAAAGAAATCAACTTCAAATTCTTGAACACCCTAGTTCTGTTTTAGAAAAGATAATTAAAGAAGTAAACCTGTATTGTGGAATATCAAATTCTACCCTACGGTTAAGCTTAAAACAAACTCAAAAAGAAAATATAAAACCAACCCACTCGACTAAATGTCTGCGAAAATGCCTATCAATTCTACGCCAAGTCGAGAAGTAATGTAACACCCCGTCCACCTCGTAGCCGGCGGCTGTCACCCCTGGTAGCTCTCTAGGATCTCTAGACTGGCCCCACAGACCAACACTAGTCTTTCCTGCGCACTTTGTCCTCACTCATGCGCACCCGGGGAGGACTTCCCGGTCGGTCACCCATCCGGCGGCTGTCACCCCTGGTAGCTCTCTAGGATCTCTAGACTGGCCCCACAGACCAACACTAGTCTTTCCTGCGCACTTTGTCCTCACTCATGCGCACCCGGGGAGGACTTCTCGGTCGGTCACCCATCCTCAAATTGCTCCAGGCCAAGCACGCTTAACACTGGAGTTCTTTCAAGATGAGCTTCCGGAAAAGAAGTTGCAACTTGTTGATATGAGTATCCTATTAATCCTATTGAGCCCTGCGCCAGGATCTCACATCCTTCCCCCCTTAGAAGACCGACGCCCTCGTCGGTCAACCTACAGTCCAGGAACTTCCCCTCTTGGCACTTGTCTGTGCGCCCGGTGTCGGCACATGTCCCACATGTCCACCCACTGACCCGCACACGCCCGTGTAACCGCGAGGGTCGGCTCTGATACCAAATGTAACACCCCGGCCACCTCGTAGCCGGTGGCTGTCACCCCTGGTAGCTCTCTAGGATCTCTAGACTGGCCCCACAGACCAACACTAGTCTTTCCTGCGCACTTTGTCCTCACTCATGCGCACCCGGGGAGGACTTCCCGGTCGGTCACCCAACCTCAAATTGCTCCAGGCCAAGCACGCTTAACATTGGAGTTCTTTCAAGATGAGCTTCCGGAAAAGAAGTTGCAACTTGTTGATATGAGTATCCTATTAATCCTATTGAGCCCTGCGCTAGGATCTCACAAGTAATCTCTCTAACACACTTTGCACAAAAGCGCGAAAAAGATCTCAAAAACACTAGTGCATGAAATGTAAAGATGCAAGGTTGAAAACTACCACCCCCCCCCCCCTCGACTCTATGAACTGAGGGTTCACACATGATACTTGGAGTTGTACTATAAATAATAAATTACCTAAAATCATAATTAATTAATGAAAGAATATTAGATTATTTATGAATGTCAAAAAAACTTATTTTCATAAACTTTTACTATAAAATTTTGGATTTTGAAGTAATGTTTACTATACATACAAAAATGATTTTAAGTATATTTCTGGAAACACTAATATGTTGTGCCCGTTATTGTCTGAACTTTGTGATATTTGTTGTTGACTTGGCGAACACGTGTGCAAATATCTTGTCATGCCATCATTAATTATTTTTTTAAGTTCTGTAAGGGGCAGCCGAATTTTAAAGTTTATGGTTCAATTTTTCTGAAAATCAAGTGGAGGGGGGAAATGGACTCAGCCTTCAGTGACTTCATGAAGCCAAGTCTCACCGTGAATCACCCTCAATATCCACCATCAAGTCAATATTGGACGTACCAAATCGACCTAGATCCCGAACTCAATATTCAAATTGTTCATAAAAAATTGAAAGAAAATCTACTAAATCGTAAATGTATTGTCTATTACTCTAGAAAAGCTCGATGCATTTGGCCGAATGGTGTATGATTAAATAGCTTTTTTAGCTCAAATACATAAAAAGGGTTTATTCACAAACTATGCTAATATCTATACATAAAAAAGGAAAACGTCATGCACAACCTATGCTAATACTATTCTTGCACAATTTAATGCACAAGTAATCACATAGGCATCCTGAAAATAACACATTTTGTTTTTTTTTTCGAAAAATGCATATCTATTCATGGTCACATTTTTTTGATCAGCCATGCATGCATACTTGTCATAACATTTTTTTTTGGTGTTTTTTTGTTGTTGGAAATAAACAGATACATAGCCTTTGGTGGAACCAACAAACACATTTCGAATGTATAGCTGAAACGAATGGATGGTTCAATCCGGGCTGTCGTTTCCCCGCATGCATGCACGACATATGCGAACGTGCATGCGTCGCGTACGTACACGCGCAGAAGGAATGATCGCGGCCGTGCGTAGGTTACATTGATTGATGGACTGATTAATTGGCTATTCATGTCGCCATCGATGATGGATCTTCCGTACGTACGTGCACGAATCCTGCGCGCGATACGTACGTACGGTCGATCGATACGATGCTGGAGCTTGCAATCGCAATTGCATCGAGCTAGCTAGCTGCCGTTCTGACTTACCTTGCGCGTGCATGTTACCCGCCTTGAGTGAGACACGGGTACGTACGGCCCCTGGTAGCAGACGCATGCATGGACAGATGGACTCATGTATCTATGTCTCGGTGAAGGTGCTAGCTAGACGTACAACCATATTGTCGTATCTATTCACTCGAAAATTCAAACTACTCCTTGGATGTTTTTTTGTTGTTGCAAATTTTGGTTTAATACAAACAATAATTCTACCTCTGTCTCACAATACCTCTGTCGAGCACCGGTTCATCTTCTGCCGTGTCTCTTTTGTTTATGACTTGCTTGCATGATCGGCCAATCACCACGCGTCTAACCTAATCCTGTTCTCGCACTTTGGCAGGGATCAATTCCCTTTTTTCCAGTGGAGCAGGTCGTCGAGACGAGGCGAGTTTCGTGCAAGGGTTTATGCGGACGTCTAACCGGCAAACAAAATTAGGAATTCTGTCATAATAATTTAATCGATTACCATTCGAAAAAAAAATGATTTTTGATGTCGCATCCTGTAACTTTTTATTCATTTCTTGTATCTAGTGTTTTAAGAATCTAGATCTAAGTCATCATGGGAAACACCAAAAGAATGATGTTGTTCAAATAGACATTATGCAACGGTGAGTTGAATGTATGATTCCGAACTTAATTAGAGTGTGGCATTTTAACGGCTCGACCCTGGTAAGAGCGTACAGTATAACTTTATCGACTCGAGTCCCACTCAAATTTATTGGCTGCTAGATGTCCACACGCCGGACAAATATGTGAAACAGAAGGAGTAACAAAAACTGCGTGATGTCAATGAACAGTTTGCACGTAAAATCGCCGCCACTGCATGCTAGCGATGGTCGTATCTCCATCTCTAGACAGCTAGATCCCCCTACCCCGGTAGTAATTTCTCTGAACAACTCTCTCGCTCTCTCGTGTCAGTCGGTTTTGTATGAAAGAAACAAAGGCAAGAAAATGAGGACAAGGCAACAAAGCTGGCATCGATAGATCGACACTGCTACGTACGTACCGGCGGAGGACGCCGTTATTGGCTGGATCCACATGCCATTTAGACACAACACATTGAATTCCATGCTGCCATCCCATGCGTGCAATTTCAAGATCGATGGAGAGCTAGCTAGTAGTTAGTTAGCCTCGCGATGCCATCCATTTACACACCACAACACATTGAATTCCGTGTGGGGGCAGGATCCTGTTCCCAGAGATTTGGCCACAGGGGTAGTTATGGAGTCAGGGCTAGCCGGTACTTCCCTAGCAAAGTCCACCACTGTTCATGGATCCATCGATTAGATGCACTCCAGACGCGGCAGATTAATCGATGGAGCTATCATGGCGTGTATCTGCATGCCATGACAATTCTAGCTAGGTGCCTGCACCCTAGCTATAGTAACGGGAGAGGAAGCACGGAACGAAGGATTGATGGTTTTTGCTTTTGAAAATATGGAACAAAATGACTACTGGTGGAGTACTACACATGCATGCAATGCAATGCAATGGGATGGACTATCTATAGCTAGCTCGATCGATCATAAACAATGGAGTAATTAACTTGAGTGAGCGGATTCAATGTCCAACGATGCGTGATATACATATAGCCTCAAGCAAGAGATTTAAATGGTCCTGCTGTACGTGATACGCAGGGATCGTGTGTGTATTTATACGATGGAGCCTCGAGCGAGTGGACATGTCGACCGTACGTCTATGGATCTAATGATGGAACGGTTGACACCAAGATGTGCAGCATCACATGGTGTACGCAGCCGGCCCGCGCCGTAACGCGGTTTCATGCTTGAAGCTAGACAGATCGATCGATCGAAGCTAGCTAGCTAGCTAGTAGCTCCTATGTGCATGGCACGGGCGCCGGAACGTGACAGTCGCTGGGACGGAGGCCGGATGCATGGACGACGACTTGCATGTACCCATGCAGTATGCTATATACGGGCAATGCAAGGGTAGACGTCGTGCCTACTAGCTATAGCTGATAGCTCAATCTAGGTACTCCATATGTACCGTGCTTCTCAGTTATGTGCAATCGATACAACGCGCTAAGCCCTACTCCCTTCCCGTCGATCGTTTCTTAAGAAAAAACATGACTAAATTTTGATCAAAGCCAAACACTATAAGGATCGACTACATATATTGGTAAAGTTAGATACCAAGAATGCTAGTTTTCTGTTCTGCTTCTTTTATTCCCTAGTTTGTTCTCTTTCTTCATGTTATGAGGGTCTTGTAAAAACTGGTGGTTTCTTTATATGAAATCGACGAGGGGTTCGTTTGCTCAAAAGACACATATATGTAAAAATAATAATAAAATATAAATATGAACTTTTTCAATCTCAGATTAATATCGCTAAATACATAATAAACCATATCTAAATCTATATAATATTGTAGTGATGAATACATAGTTTTCTAGTTTGATCAAAGTTAACACTCATCGACTCATGTATACATCTACTTTCACCCGTACGTGGGTGGAGGTCTGGCAGCGGGGCAGCAGTGTTCGCCCATGTGCGGCGTCTGTCGGCGCGCTGCAGTGAGGCATGGATGGCAGTGATGGCTGGAGGCAACGGCGTGGAACCTGCTGCGGTGATGGTGCTCATACGCGTGCCTAGGGTGCACTGCATCCCTCCTCCTATCGTTGTCACGTGTGCCTAACTCGCTCGATCCATGCGACAAAATTAAATTGGCCAGCGATGTGCGGGCTGCTAGTTTGCTCGAATAAAGGCGATGGTCCTAGGGTTCCTCTCGTGCGAAGATGAACAAATTTCTCATGCCTGTCCTCTTTGATTTGGCCAGAGTGTCGGGTTCTAGAAGGCTTCACCGACGATCTCCCACGGACGTTAATGCCTGGAGATTGCTGAATCGGGTGGGATTCGGTTGTAATACAAGGAACGGCGCGAAGCTCTGCTTCTGTTGCCATCATGGGCAAATTCATGGTGAAATCAGAGACTGAGAATATCATGGAAGCTGACATTGGAGAACTAACAATGTTTATTGGAGACTTTGCGTCGATAAGGAACTGGCTTGGAGTTTCAGGAATCGTGGCATTGGTACGTAAGTAAGGGCGGTAGCACAGGTGAAGTTCAAAGTCTTACCTTTCAGGATGAAAATCTAAGATCTGGCCTTTGTTGGCAAATGGCCCTGCTGAAAGCATTGTTTTGAGAGCGGAGACTATCTCCACGGTGAAAACTCAAGATTTTAGATCAGGCGACGATGGCGCGTGTGCACTGTTTCCTTCTTGTATGCGTTGGTTTTGGAGAATTTGGGCATCATGTGTTGTCTTAGTGGTGGTTGTGTTGCTGGTACAAGGACTCGAACTCTGTAGCGGGATTTTTCTTTTTAAGTTCTTCTTCTCTTGTTTTGGTTGTGTGCATCTATAATGTCATTAAGGTAATATATTATTGCAGAGGCAGGTGGGTACTCCCTCCGTTCCAAAATAGATGACTTCCACTTTTCCATATATGCATGTATCTAGACACTGTTTTAGTGTCTAGATACATGCATATATGGAAAAGTGAAAGTCATCTATTTTGGAACGGAGGGAGTATCTCCATGATGTTATGTATACATCTACTTTCACCCACGGATTAAAACATTTTAAGCTGGATGGCGAGCAGTGGGAACTGTAGACGACGACCTTTTTACAGCACACTCTATCGTATATGCATGCATGCACGCACAACCACACGGCCTTCAAGTCATGTACGTATGTTACGTACACTCGCCGTGAGAGACTCTCAGATGCAGACGACGCACTTTCACTGGAGCCATGCATACATGCATGCAGCTAGCAGCGCAACAATTACACCTGGCTGGACAAAATTTACTATTCTTACCGCCGGCGGGCCCTGAGCTCAGTCTTACTGACATGGAACAAAATGCAAGCGTCCATCCATCCACAGGCTTGATCAATACGCATCCAGATTGATTAATTTACTTAATCAAGACGCTGCATGCATGATTAATATACTCATCACGAAGAGGCTGCTCATAGGGTGGCAATGAACCCTGCAGCAGGCGTCGATCCAAAACTGAAGCACTGATCACCGGCCGTAGATTTTCCTAGGGCTAATGATGCCTGGATCCATTGATGAAAATTGAAAACTTATTTCCCCTGCCTGTAAGTTGGTCCCGGCACGTACGCTACTGCATGCATGCGCCAATTGGAACAGCTAGATCCCCAGGGCTTGATCGACTTGGCAGAGGATCTTGGTGCTGATCTCCCAGTAATTAGGAAATCTTCGGGTATTAATATCCCGTAGGCTGCAAATATTTACTCACTCACTATAGTGAAGTTAAGGGCATCTGTTGGCAGTATCTCAGCTAGCCCTCTTCATTTTGTTTCAGAATCATCTCAGCTCTCTTGTCGTGATCTAGAAATAACCCTAGAAACTACTCAGAATATAACGCACTTTTATTATTGTGCTGCTAAAAATGCAATGCCATTTTCACCCTGGACTATATCCACGGGCGTTAATGCCTTGCTGAAAATGGTTAGTACAGTCCACATATACACTTCAACATAATCCATACCTGATACCTCCGAGAATCGGGTGCCGTCGCTCTCCTTCCGGTTTCCACGTGTTGACCACGTGTTAAAGTGTAAATGTGTTCATCAGTTCGGATTTTTGGAATAGTTGTCTAGTGCATGAAGCATGACACATGGTTTCAAGAATTTGTCGGCCTTCGGTTTGGCGCCATTGCCGCTAAGCGCCAGAGGTACGGTGTGTTTGGGTGTTGCTGCTGGTTGGGCTTAACCAATTGAGGCAATTTGGGGCGCAGGCAACAATATATATTTTGTTGATAGAACTCTCTGGCACTGGCACACAATTACGCACTTCACTGATACGTGATCTACTACGTGAACAGAATCATAATCATGCATGCACGCAGTGACTTAATTTACCTGGATGCATGACACAACTTGCATTCTGTAGCTATTAAGACATACATATCCTATAATGGAGATCCGACAAGGCCGGGCGGGGTAAGGTGGATTAATGGTTGTTTTCGACATGAATTAATAAAGACGCTGCCATTTCAGAAACCCCCAGCCGGCCGGCCTGCTTGTAGTCGTCATCTCATGGATAATAACGGGATAAGGTCGGGTTTTGAATGGCCATCATGTCTAGCTTGAATCATGATGATTTATACACAGTGGATAGAATCCTTGTCTGTCGGCTCTCTCGCCCTTTCCTTTTGGAAACGGATCTCTTGCCGAGTCACCGTTGGTTCTACGGATTTCCACGGCCCACGGCCATCCGTGGGCATCTTTAGCGGAGCTGGATCGGCTAGTTTGGGCCTCTATCGAAAGAGGGAGAAATTAGCTGGGCCTGCCGAGTAAACGCTCCATCAGCTCCATAGACGGGAGTAAGGACCGCGAGCACTATCTCTTCTCTCGCTCTCTGCGAGTCCTAGCACACGCTCGCCCGCGTTGCAGCGCAGATGGTCCGCGGCCCAGTAAGTTCAGCCTATTTTTCGTTTTCTCAGTAGTACGTACAGATTTGGCTATTCTCAAAAAAACTACGTACAGATTTGGCAGACTGGTATCAACAAGTAGTCAAGACGATAGTTATTTTCCCGTAACCCTTGGAGCGCCTCCTATTAGGCGACTAGGATTTGTGGACACCGGCGGCGCCCGCTGATCTCATCGGCGGGGTGAGAAGGGGATCGGAGGCGAGCATGGACTCGTCTGCGCGAGGAAAGGAGAGGGGCAAGGAGGCCCTGTCGCCACGGGCGGCGAGAACCAAGCTGGAGGAGGAACTGGGCAAGTTAGACATCACCGATGCAGAAGCAACACCCCTGGTCATCAATGATCGCGAGGAGGATGTGGTGCCGCAGTGGCTGCTGGCGGGGAAGGTCCTTAGTCGGGGAATTCTCCATATCCAGACTATCGGTAGCGCGCTACGGCCGGCATGGAGCAACCCGAAGGGGCTGTTCTTCAGATCTGTGGGGAAGAATATGTTCGTTGCGGAGTTCGCTACGCCAAGGGACAGGGATCGTGTATGGGAAGGGATGCCTTGGCATGTAAGTAACAATGCTGTGATCTTGTCGGAGTTCGAGGATTGTATGAAACCCTCGGAGCTAAAGTTTGATCGGCTCACGGTGTGGGCTAGGATCCTCAATCTGCCATTCAATCTCAGAGAGAAGAAGTGGTGGCTACCAATTGCAAGACAAATTGATGAGAAGGCATCAATTGCGCAATTTGATCATGTGGGTGGGTTTTTGAGGGCTCGAGTTACAGTGGATGTCGCAAAACCATTGAGGAGATGGGTGCTTATCGACTCGGCGAAGAGGCAGAAAACGGATTTGTATGAGACCCAATATGAACAACTCCCACACTTCTGTTTCTCCTGTGGTAGATTAGGTCACTCTGATCTAAATTGTCCAACACCGGGGACTAGAGGACCGAAGGGTGAGCTCCCATTCGGTAAGAATTTGCGGGCGCTAGGGGAGCGTTGGAAAGCGTCGCACAATGAGGGGTCTGCATGTGATTTCGTAAAGACCACATCTACCAGAGCAAAACCCGGAGCTCGAGTACAGCGAAAGATACGAGATCTGATGTGACGTCTCCGATCAAGAAGAACAATCAGAACAAGAGAAAGGCGGGTGCGCAGACTGTGACTTATCAGAAGGTTGAGAAGGCACTTATGATTAATGGTCCACCGTTGGAAGCTGCGGATGACAGGAGACTTGTTCCTTTCGGTACTGAATTTGCAGAAACGGTGGGTACCTCGGATAGTTCTAATTTGGGTCTGGTTAATAGCAAAAAGAAGAAACCTACCCCGACGTCGTCGGAAATATCGGCAGCGGCTGCAGGTCAGCCCTGCCAGGATCAATGAGATGCTTAAGCTTTAACGGCAGGGGGCTTGGGAACCCCTTGACCGTTCGTGAGCTTCGCCATGTCGTGAAGCATGAAGGGCCTGATATTCTCTTTGTGATGGAAACTAAAATTTCGGCAGAGAGAGTACGGAGTTTGAAAGCAAAGTTGGGTTTTGTCGGATGTTACGCAGTGGATAGTGTGGGCTTAAGTGGAGGGCTGGGGCTCTTTTGGTCTGCAGATGTGTGTGTGGACCTAAAAAAATTCAGTTCCTGCCATATAGACGTGATGGTGAGGAGGAGTGGTGATCTGTCAAACAGTCTCAGGTTGACGGGTTTCTATGGAGCCCCTAGAGCTGAGGACAGGCACCAGAGTTGGAGATTTTTGCGTGCTCTATTTGGTATACAGCATGCGGAATGGCTCTGCATTGGAGACTTTAATGAGACGATGTCAGCGTCACAGCATTTTTCCAGAACGCCACGATCGGAATCGCAGATGCGTGCGTTTAGGGAAGCAGTAGAGGACTGCTCACTCCATGATCTTGGATGGTCTGGGATGGAGCATACATGGGACAATGGACAAAGTGGTGAAAATAATGTGCGAGCAAGGTTAGACCGAGCCTTTGGCAGTGATGAGTTTGTGAACAAGTTTGAGTACGTTAATGTTCGTCATATAGTGGCTTCTAAATTAGACCATTGTATGGTTTTGGTTGAGTTCAGAGAGAAAGAGGAGATGAGGGGACCTCGATCGGCGCGACAGTTCCGATATGAGGATGTGTGGCAAACACACGTAGACTATGATCAGCTGATATCAAACAAGTGGCAGAAGGGTGCTGGTCGACAAGGATTTCGGGGCGTTGTTGATGCCCTTAATGCTCTCCAGGCTGATCTGAGCGTGTGGGGTGCGGAAGAATTCGGTGATTTAGCTCGGAAGATCAAAAAATTGCGTAAAAGGTTAGAGCAAATCAGAAGATTGTCACCTAGGGGAGGACCAGGTGCGGAAGAAAAGGCCATAGTCAAGCAATTGCGTGAGGCCTTGCGGCAAGAGGAGATCTGGATACGTCAACGATCCAGAGTTCAGTGGTTGAGAGAAGGAGATCGAAACACGAAGTATTTCCATGCTCAAGCGGCTCACCGAAAACGTTTAAACAAAATTGAACACTTGGAGCGTTCGGATGGGAGTGTATGCTCTGACTGGGCCGAGAATTGTGCAGAGGTCCAAGGTTTTTATCAACAACTGTACACGTCTCAAGGTTTGGCACCTTTAGATGAATTGTTGGATTTGGTTCCTGTCCGGGTTACTACAGAAATGAATGAGACTTTTGATAAAAGCTATACTAGCGATGAGGTGAAGGTGGCTCTATTCCAGATGGCCCCTTCGAAAGCCCCGGGCGTGGATGGTTTTACGGCGGGATTTTTTCAGCGGCATTGGGATTTATTACAGAGTGATGTGGTGCCGGCTGTTCTGGTTTTTTTGAATGGAGGAGAGCTACCAGATGGGCTTAATGACATGGCAATTACACTTATTCCAAAGGTAGCTCATCCCCAACGCATCTCTCAGTATCGCCCCATATCTCTTTGTTCTATACTTTATAAAGTTGCTTCTAAGTGTATTGCTAATAGACTAAGAGTTCATTTGGGAGATATTGTTGGAGAGGAGTAAAGCGCGTTTGTTCCAGGAAGGCTTATAACTGATAACGTCTTGATTGCATATGAGAGTATTCATGCTATGCGAAGACGGAAGAAGGGGAAGAACTATGTTGTGGTGTTAAGCTTGACATGATGAAGGCCTATGACGGGTTGAATGGCATTATCTGAAGGCCATCATGTTGAAGTTGGGTTTCAGTATTGGGCTGGTGAGTTTGCTGCTAAAGTGCGTGACCTCGGTGAGATTTTCAGTTCGGTGAACGGAGAATTACTCCCCTTCTTCACTCCTTCTAGGGGCTGCGCAAGGTGATCCAGTGTCCCCATATCTGTTTCTTTTGTGTGGAGAGGGTTTTACAACGCTCCTAAATTCGTTTGGTGGTCATGCGGTGGACAGAGGTATAAGGGTGAGCTATAGATCACCTTGGATAAATCATTTTCTTTTCGCAGATGATAGTTTAATTTTCATGAAATCCTGCCCAGCGAGTGCTGTCAGATTGAATGAGATCTTGAGGATTTACGAGGCGTGTTCGGGGCAGTGTGTCAACAGAGATAAAAGCTCCATTTTCTTTAGCCCAAACACGCCAGCAATTATCCGTCAAAATGTTCAGAATATATTGGCTATCTCAGTGGAAGCTTTTAACGAGAGATATTTGGGCTTGCCGACTACTATTGGCCGAATTTCTAGTGGTACTTTCGATCACCTGGGAGAACGAATCCGTAGTAAGCTCCATGGTGGATGTGAACGTCTTGTTTCGTGTGCGGCAAGGGAGATACTGCTGAAATCAGTTGTGGAGGCAATTCCCACTTACAGCATGAGCTGTTTTCGGCTACCGAAGAAAGTGTATAAGCAAATCCGATCGTATATGGCGAGATATTGGTGGAGCAGCTCCATCGACAAGAGGGGGCTCCATTGGCTTGCTTGGGACAAACTCACTAGTCCTAAAAGCAAAGGTGGAATGGGGTTTAGGGACCTCGAACAATTTAACCTCGCTTTGCTTGGGAAGCATGGGTGGAGGATGATGACTCACCCGGAATCTCTCTGTGCGAGGGTTCTGAAGACGAGGTATTTTCCATACACGGATTTCTTGAATGCTACTGTCCCATCTAGTGCATCCACTACGTGGAGGGCAATTGTTGCAGGCAGGGAGGCTCTCGAGGGAGGACTGATCAAACGCATCGGGGACGGACGCACTACCACAGTGTGGACGGACAGATGGATACCGGGCACGATGACAAGGGTGCCAGCGGTACAGATTGGTGATGAACAACTAAATTTGGTTGCGGACTTGATCGATAGTGAGAATGGGACGTGGAAAGTTGATATGGTCAGGGACAATTTCATCGCACCGGAGGCGGATGCAATTTTAAATATTCCGCTACGGCGCGCAGGTGGAGATGATACTTGGGCATGGGGTTTGGAGAAGAATGGTATTTATTCTGTAAATACAGCGTACCGAGCTCTTATGATGCGCAACGAGCAGTTGGCTCCAGCAGAAGGGACGGTAACGGGGACTTCAACTGAAGATAAACAGATATGGGATCGACTTTGGAAATTACAAGTGATTCCAAAAGTCTGTGTGTTCTGGTGGCGAGTTTTGCGAGGGATCCTTCCGATGGAAACAGCACTGCACCATAGGCATATTGTGGAGCTGGCCCGATGCAAAATCTGTTTATCAGCTAATGAGGATATGATGCACGCTCTCCTAAAGTGCACGCATGCAAAGCGGTTTTGGATGGAAGCTCGTAGTTGGCTAGAACTTAAAGTGCCAACCTTTCATTCGATCACATGGGCGAAGGATGTCCTTTGCGACCCTATGTTCTCTGAGAAGGAGCGAGCAAATATCATTACAGTTATGTGGTCCATATGGACCTCGAGAAATAACATCACTCATGAGAAAGAGGGTTCTGATCCCGTGCAGTCGATGATCAGGACGAGAGACGCGCTTGCGTTGCTGGATGTTCCGAAGAAATATGCTAGGATCATGCCAGGCCATGGTTGGCGGCCTCCGGAGATGGGGTGGACAAAAATTAATACTGATGCGGGGCTTTCATCGCATGTAAATTCAGCTGGAGTGGGAGGCATTGCCGGGACCACTGCCGGTTTTGTTGGAGCTTGGAGCAAGCCATACCAGGGCATCACTGATCCTATGATCGCCGAGGCACTCGCCCTCCGAGATGGGGTTATCTTTGCCAGGCTCCGAGGCTTCCCGCTCGTTCTCATGGAGACGGACTGCCTTGAGGTGGTTCAGTTGTGGGAAGCGCGCACCAATTCGCGTTCTATTGTGGCGCCTATTCTAGAAGAAATCGAAGGGTTAGCTTCGACGTTTGATTCTTTTGTTATTCATCATGTACTTAGATCATCTAACATGCCGGCCCATCTTTGTGCTAAGTTTGCTTGCACTGAGACGGGTACCGAGTGTTGGATGGAACATCCCCCTAGTTTCCTTGTTGCCAGTATCATTGCGATACTGACAATGCGGGAGCTGAGATTGAATAATAAAGCCCTGAAGTTTATCAAAAAAAGATTTGGCAGACTGGTTTCTTCTCTTCATTTTTTTTTGTTCTGTGTTTTATTTTCCTATGTTTCTTTTTTCTTCCTTTTTTTCATTTCCTAATTTCCTTTTTATTTTTTCATATTGAAATGAACAACTTTCAAATTTAAAAATAAACAAAATTTTGAAATGAACAAATTTCTAAAATGAACTAATTTTTTCTATTTTTCTTTATTTCTTTAAAAAATTGTTCATTGTGAAAAAATCATCATTTTTTAAAATAGACATTTTCAAAATTTGTTCACAATTTTGAAAAATATTCATTTTTTTAAAAAAACTCACAATTTTATTAGATTGTTTATTTTCAGAAAATTTTCACCATGTTAAAAAATTGTTCATTTTAAAAATTTGTTCATTTTCATAAATTGTTCACCATGTTATTTTTAAAATTGTTCACCAATTTAAAAATATTCATTTTAAGTTATATGAATTTTTTCTAACAAAAGAAACTGAAAAAGGAAAAAAAATCAAAATGGCCAGCCTAGGCGGGGGAGATATGCGAGCCGGGGGACGCGCACGCGGGTGAGTAGAGTGTAGAACTCGCTTGAAGCGAGACATAGGGAAACCCGTAGGCGAAACTACTTCATAAAAAAAACGGCCTGAAGCTAAACCGTGATAGGATTCGCAAGGGTTGGAATTGGTAGTTGATAATCCGTATTATTTGACATTTATATTCGATAAAACATTATTACAGCAACTAAAAATTGAAAGTGCATTTCGTTTTCCCGGTATTTTGTGTGTTAGTTAACAATACTAAGTACATTATTTATCGAGGTGTTTAGTGTGCAGGTGTTATATTTAGCATCGGCATCGATCACCGAAAAAGTTCGGTGAAGTTTGGCATAAGGGATTTGTGACAGAGATCAACCGGATTATTGGTACCGGATTATTCGGAGGAGCCGGATATTCCGGTTAGGAAAATTCAAGACCATTTTCGGGACAGAGATGAGCCGGATTATTGGAACCGGATTATTCATGTCCAACCGAATATTCCGGTTGTGGAGTTTTTGCTCGGAAAAACTGACAGAGATGGGCCGGATTATTGGTACCGGATTATTCCGGAGGAGCCAGAATATCCGGTACAATTGCCTGCGCGGGACAGAGACGAGCCGGATTATTGGTACCGGATTTTTCATGGGCAACCAGATATTCCGGTTGAAGTCAATTGTGCTCGAGCAGAACAGCAGACCGGATATTCCGATCCAAACTTGGACCGGATATTCCGGTCCCCAAATTCCTGCAAAACGGCTAGTTTTGGGGAGGGGGTATAAATACCCCTCCTCTTCCTCCTTGAGCTCTTGTTCTTCCCCAAGCATTCAATAACATTTAAGAGCTCACCAAATCCCTCATAACTCCCAATCCCTCCACCCAATCTTGAAGATCTTTGGAGGATTGAAGGAGAAGGCCCCGATCTACATCTTCACCGAGCCGTTCTTCATTTCCCCCTCTCTAGCTAGAGGGACCTAGCATAGGGTTTCCTCTTGTGGAGAACCTAGGCATATTGATACTTGTTGGTGATTCAAGAAGATTTGGGATCCCCCAATTTGGTTGTGGGTGTGTTCCCCATGTTGTTTGTAAAATACTCGATCCCCGCCTCAAAGGGGTTCAATAGTGGAAGGTGAACTAGGCCTTTGTGGCGGAGTTCATCGGAGAAGAGGGTGAGGCCTTTGTGGCGTTGAGTAGGCCTTCGTGGCGAGCTCACACCCCTCCAACGAGACGTACTCCCTTAACAAGGAGGAACTCGGGAATACATCGCATCTCCGTGTGCTTCACTTTGGTTACCTCGTTCCCTTTCTCCCTTTACTTATCGCTTGCATTGTGTTTATCGTTATCCTTGTCATGTAGGTAAATTCACCTTAGTTGCATTATCTAGAGAATTTACCTTTGTGTCAAGCCTAAATCAAAAGAAAAATTAAAATTGGTCGTAGCACCTATTCACCCCCCCCCCCCTCTAGGTGCCCATACTTTACTTTCAATTGGTATGAGAGCCTCGACTCTTATATTGGGCTTAACCGCCTAAGAGTTTAAGTATGGCGAAAGAATCGGATACCGAATCGTCCAAGGCTAGGGTGTCCATGGATGATCTCAATGAGTTGAGAAATTCATTGACCTCATCCATAGATGCTAAATTTGATGAGTTGCGTCAAGTCTTGTCGCAACTCCTCAAAGCCAAAGGACCGGAGGTATCCGAGACTTCTCCTCCGGAAACAATTCTGGAGGGCGCTAAGAAAGGGGTTGATGGTGAACCACATAAACATGCTTCCGCCGAAAACTTCACTAAGAAGGGTACGGAAGGTGATGGAGAATTTCACGCCGTTCCCGGAAGTTATTCTCCCGATCCTCCCGTCCCACATCCTCATATAATCCCTAGAGGAGATCCACCTAAAATTGATGCCTTTTTCTTTTCGTGAATGGCAATATTACATGGAGACTCACTTGAACTCTTCTTGTATAGATCTTTGGAGGATCACTCGTGATGGATACAACCCATTTGATCCCAAGAACCTAACAAGAAGAGAAGCCGTAGATTGCCAACTCAACTACGCCGCTTTGTCCATTCTTCAACAAGTCGTGGGTCCTAACCACATGCCGCATCTTCAACAATATTCCACCGCCAAGGAAACATGGGGCGCTCTAGTCATCATGTTTGTGGGCAATGAGAGCATGCAAAGGAATAGATATGATGCCTTGACCAATGAGGCCGAAGGGTTCTATATGCATGATGGAGAGGATCGCGTGGATATGTACCGGAGACTCAATACTCTTGCCACTGCCTTCTCTAATGTTGGTGGCAAGTACATTGATGATGCTTGGATCAAGAGGAAGTACATGATTGCCATAATGCCATTTGAGGGCGCGTACATGAAGAGAATTCAAGGAAGACATTATTTCTCTTCCATGACCTCAACTCAAGTGATGCAAGAAATGTGCTCCTATAAAGTGCAAATCAAGAATGCTCTTGACAACCGTGCTAGGGCCATTGGAATGCACCAAGGAGCATCTGTTGCTTTGAAGGCCAAGGCTTTGTCAAGAGAGGTTGAGAATGAAGAAGAAGGAGAAGAGGCATTGCCTCCTTTGAAGGAACATGACTATGATCCCGTGCTAAAGGATCTCATAGCTCTCACCGTGCAAAAGTTTTGGAACAATCCTCCCAAGGGCAAGAAATTTGTTGAGGAGAAGACAAGGTATCTCTATGGCAATGATGGGGCTCAAAAAGTGAGATCTTACTTCAATTGTCAAGATAAGCACCACTTCATTGCGGAGTGTCCCTATGAGAATATAGAGCTCCATAGTGGCAAGCTCATTCACAAGGACAAGTCCAAGCTTAAGTACAAGAAACCTCATTTCAAGAAGAAACCATTCAACAAGAAGTCTCCCACCAAGTTTGTGCTCTTGACTCAAGAGGAGTATGATTCCGGGAGTGATGAAGAAGAAGAAACCACAAGTGAAGTGGCCGCTCTTGCTATTGCTTATATTCCATCATCTTCATCCCTCTTTGAATCCCCCAATGACGATCTTCCTTAACGAAATGCCAAGTGCTTCATGGCTAAGGCCACGGAGGTATCACCTTCTTCCAACTCTAAGACCCCTAGTGAACTATAACATCTTGCTAGTCTTAGAGTAGAAGATGAGAGGGTCTCCTTGGAACGTTTTATGTCTAACATGCAAGGGGAGACCAAGAAGTACTTTGAGTATCTCATGAGGCAATTGGGAGAGGCCCAAGATGCTCTTGATAAGAAAGGTGAGGTTGAAAGAAGGGATGCGGATGAAATTGCATCCCTTTGTATGACTCTTGAGGAAGAGCATGATGGTAGAGTTTCTCTAGAGGATGAACTTGAATCTATTGAATTAACTCATAATGAACTTGTCTCTAACATCACTAAGGAACGTGATCTTGCTATTGCTAAATATAAAAAGGCTAAAAAGGATAAGGTCGAGTTTGGGGTTGGTCATGGAAAACTAACCGAGGAGTTTGAAAAGCTAACCAAGGCTCACAAAGCTTTGGAGAGCCAACACTCTTCCCTCAAAGAGTTGCATGAACAACTTCAAACTCAACTTAATCAACCTAACAACCCTAGCACCTCTACTTCTTCTTGTGATCATGCAAATATTATTGAGGAAAATGCTAGGTTGAAGGATCAGCTAGAAAGGCTCAAGGGAAAGGCCCTCAAGTTGAGAAGGTTGTGATCCCTACCCCACAAGTGGTTGCCCCTAGCTCCAATGTGGTCATTTCTAGACCACAATTGAGTGCTCCGAGGCAACAAGTGGGCAAGCAAGGTCTTGGCTATGTAGCCAAGAAGAAGAACAAGAAGAAAAAGAACAAGAAGAAGAACAACAATGGTGCTTCGGGTGGTATTGTCATTAGGTACAACACTACTCTTAGCGCACCCACTCAAGAAAACAATATTGCCTCGAGTAGTAGTGTCATGAGGGACAACACTACTCGTAGCACCTCCGCGGGAACTAACAATCCACACCATTTCTTATATGTTGATTATTATGGTGTTGTGCAAGCTAAATATGTTGGTCCTATTGAGGGTTTCATTGACTATACTATTTGGGTTCCAAAGACCCTTGTTTCTAACATGAAGGGACCCTCCTCGGGTCCTAACTCTAGTCAATGATCTCTTGCGGGACTATGCTTCCGGTGGGACAAAATGGATAATTGATAGTGGATGCACTAGCCATATGACTGGAAGCAAAGAACTCGTGACGGAGTTGCGCCGACATACAAGCAACCGTCACTTATGGAGACTCGTCCTCGTCTAAGGTATCCGGGTTCGGCAAGGTTGTGGTCGCTCCCGATATCACTATCGTGAACGTCATGCTTGTCGAATCCCTTGGTTACAATTTACTTTCCGTCCGCTCTCTTGGAAAGATGGGTTTCTCCATCTTTTTTGATGTTGATATTGTGATCCTTTTGAGTAGCAAGACTCTTGACGTCGCTTATGTGGGACATGTTGAAAATGAGTTGTCCGTGGTGGACTTTTCGAAGTCTACCTACTTTCAAACAATGTGTCTTTTTGGAAAGGCGTACGTGGGATGGTTGTGGCATCGCCGCTTATCCCATGTGAACATGAGAACTTTGCAAAGTCTTCACAAAGGTGGCCTTATTGTCGGACTAAAAGAAAATGTTTCCTTTTCAAAGGATCGCGTTTGTAGGCGTGTGTTGAAGGAAATATGCATGATAAGGCACACAAGGCCAAGACTATTATTTCATCAAAGAGGATCTTGGATCTTCTCCATGTTGATCTCTTTGGTGCCGTGCCCGAGGCAAGTATTGGTGGCAAGAAGTATTTCTTGGTGATTGTCGATGATTATTCAAGATACACTTGGGTTTATTTCTTCAAGTGCAAGAGTGAAACTCAACAAACCATCATCGACTTCTCCAACGAAGTGCAACGTCAACACAATGTGCAAATCATGGCTATTAGGAGTGATAATGGTTCGGAGTTCAAGAACTACACCTTGAATGAATTCCTTAGTGAAGAAGGCATTCGTCATCAATACTCCGCCACTTACACTCCTCAACAAAATGGTGTTGCCGAAAGGAAGAATCGCACTGTCTTGGATATGGCGAGGACCATGTTGGAGGAGTACACTTCTCCCCAATACTTATGGGCCGAGGCCATATCCACCGCATGCCACTCCTCCAACCGCCTCTACATCCGCAAAGGCTTGGAAAAGACTCCATATGAGATCCTCACCGGCAACAAGCCCAACGTCTCCCACTTCTGTGTATTCGGTTGTAAGTGCTTTTATTTGATCAAGGGTGTTAGGTTGTCTAAATTTCAATCCAAAACTATTGAGGGTATATTTGTTGGTTACGGTGCCGAATCCCACACTTATAGAGTCTTTGACAAAGCCTCACGGATTGTCATAGAATCTTGTAGTGTGGCTTTCGAGGAAAATGATGGCTCCCAAGTGGCGCAATTTCATGTTTCTAATGTAGATGTTGAAATACCTCAAGAAGCCATAGGAAGGATGGGCGTGGGATTTTTCCGCCCCATTGAGGGACACCTTATGGCGACTCGAGAAGGACTATGCTCTACTCAAGTGGAGCCCTCCTCTACAATAGAAGAACAAGCCAAGGAGCCAAGTATTACACTTAACCAAGAACATGTTCAAGACCCTCTTCAAGACACTACGCAAGTCGTACCCACTCCTACTACTAATGCGAGTCAAGGTCAAGTCCAAGATCAACCATCCTCTTCATCCTCTCCTCAAGTTGAAGAAAGTGTTGAAGATATTGTTGTTGTTGATGATGATGATGATGATCAAGGCCAAGTTGGTCAAGATGGGGACCCAAATGATCAAGATGATCAAGTGATTCCTCCGCGCAATAATGCGGAGATCGAAGCCCGTCGTGTCAAAAGGATAAGAAGAGCTTTGAAGAATATTGATGCCCAAGACAACAAGGTCTTGGAGGATATTCAAGCTAGAAGATCCACAAGAAGGCAATTGGCACATTTAAGTGAGCATCAAGCTCATATCTCTATGGTGCAGCCAAAAAAAGTGTTTGAGGCTCTTGATGACTCCGATTGGGTTGAAGCTATGCATGATGAGCTCAATAACTTTGAGCGCAACAAAGTTTGGAGATTGGTTGAGAAGCCCAAAGATTGCCACAATGTTATTGGCACTAAGTGGATTTTCAAGAATAAGCAAGATGAGCATGGCATTGTCATAAGGAACAAGGCAAGATTGGTTGCTCAAGGTTACACTCAAGTTGAAGGCATTGACTTTGATGAAACCTACGCACCCGTGGCTCGCCTTGAGTCCATCCGTATCCTCCTTTCTTATGCATCTTCTCATAATTTCAAATTGCAACAAATGGATGTTAACAGTGCTTTCTTGAATGGTCCACTAAAAGAGGAGGTATATGTTAAGCAACCTCCGGGGTTCGAGTACAAACTTGACAAGGCTCTCTATGGTCTTAAACAAGCACCCCGTGCTTGTTACGAGCACCTTACGGAGTTGTTAGATGACCGTGGTTTCGAAGTTCGGAAGATTGACCCCACTCTCTTCACCAAGAGAGTAAAGGGAGAGCTTTTCATATGCCAACTATATGTGGACGATATCATCTTTGGCTCAACTAACAAAGCTTTCAATAATGAGTTCTCTAAGCTTATGACTAACAGGTTCAAAATGTCTATGATGGGAGAGCTCAAATTCTTTCTTGGCTTTGAGATCAAGCAATTGGCCCGTGGGACTTTCATTTCTCAAGCCAAGTATACCAAAGACATGATCAAGAGGTTTAACTTCCAAGATGCTAAGATCAAGAAATCTCCTATGCAAGTCAAGTGCCACCTATCACGTAATCTGAAGGGTAAAGATGTGGATCAAAAGTTGTATCGGTCTATGATTGGTTCTTTGCTCTATCTTTGTGCATCTAGGCCCGATATCGTTTTGAGTGTAGGTGTGTGTGCAAGGTATCAAGCGGCTCCTAAGGATAGCCATTTGGTGGTGGTCCATAGGATCTTTCGTTATTTGGTTCATACCCCAAGATTTGGTTTGTGGTACCCAAAGGGGGCACAATTTTCTCTCAAGGGCTACACGGATTCCGATTGGGCGGGTGATCAAGATGATAGGAAGTCTACTTCCGGGGCTTGCCAATTTATTGGTAGGTCCTTGGTGAGTTGGTCTTAAGAAAAATTGCATATCTCTCTCCACCGCCGAAGCCGAGTATGTAGCCGCCGCAAGTGCTTTGTCGCACCCGGACTTCTAGAGGATACTCACAGTCCGCTAAACAGTAGAAAAATGGCTTACGGGGCATACCAACACCCGCATCTTAATATGAGCAGGCCAACACGTAAACGTGTGACAACCATTCTCTACTATCCATCGTCTGCGTAAACCATCCCATAAAAATCAGGACACTTCCATTGACATACTTCATAACATACACACATGGTACGTCAACGGCTTTTGAACAACTGATATCACAACATATCTCTAAGACACAAAAGAGTGAAATAAGTTGCAAATAGCTCTCACTAGAGCAGAGATAGCAAATACAATCATCAAGAGGACACATGTCTCAACAATTCATCATTACATCACAGCGGAAGCATCCAAAGTGTTTGAGTACAGACAAGATCCAAACAGGCCTAAGAGGCCGGAAACGAAAAGTCGGAGCCCATCCATGATGTCTCGGATCCTGCCCGGGTCCGCTATCTACTCGTCAGCAGCCTCGTCATACTCCACGTAGTAGCCACCATGGGGATCCTCGGAAACGTAGTCTGCGGAAACCACAGCCCCAAAGGAGTCAGTACATAAACGTACTGGCAAGCAAGACTCACAGTTCACCAAAATGTACCCAACAACATCAAGCACAGATGCTTTGGGTTCAACGGAAGAAAGGGTGATACAAAAGTGCGACAGCGGGCTGCACTAACCAACTACAGATACATGCTACAACTTCCGGCTAACAGATAGGAGATAAGATAGCGTATCGTAACCAACTACCAACTAACTCCAAACCCATCCTGGATCTCGCCCCTTATCCAAAGAAGCAATCCAAGGATAACTCACACAGTTGGATTAATGATGGTTCAAGTTATTGTGGCAATAAGACTATTACTAGTCAGATTGTTAACCATTAGGTGTAAGTTGTCTGAGTACTTGTTAGCCAGTACTTTCACCAAGTCATCCATAACCGCGGAAAACACGGCTTCTCGAGAAGATTTACCCTGCAGGGGTGCACCAATTTGGCCGTACACGTAAGAATAACCCGCCAGATGGAATGCCTTCCACCAAGCGGGGCACTCAACACAACTCAACTCTTCTTCGCATCAAGCCCAAAGAACCCCGTGCAATTGAGCGCACGGCTAATCAAGCCCCACGAAGAAAAGGGGACCCTCATAGCACTCTAAGAACGTGTCTCCCTAAATGCCGACTACAAAAGTTCCACCCTGGCCTGGGTTCGCAAAATACATATGCATGCGGCAAATGGAAAACCCGAACTAAATGAGGCGATTTGGACGAGATGCGAATCGAATCAAATTGAGGGGGGCGCCCATACACGCTTCCCACATGCGGATAGTGCGCTCATCATGGATCAGTAGACAAGACCCTTTTCCTAATTAGGGTCGACACTAGAAGGCCTCAAAACCACGTCGGGCCTCCTGCCGGTACCTTATCATCAAATTAGCATTACCTCAAACATTAACAGGTTGATTGTTTAACATCGAGCCCCCAGAACATAATAAATATAGTAACAGAAATAACGGACAGCAGACTCAAGCATAAACAACCCTAAGCATGCTAGTAAGACACAGGCAACAAGCAACGGGGTTTTAGGTGTGGAGGTGAGGCTATATCAGGGTTAAAGGATACATGTGATAGTATCGAACACAAGCAACGGTTCATAAGGCTAGCAGAATAGACAACGGATAAGTATCGGTATCCAATGTGGAAAGGAACACAATGGTTCATGTGAGTGAATACTTGCCTGCAAACTCAGTAGCCTGGTACTGACCTAACTCCTCAGAAGGGGTGTCGTAAGTCTCGTCTGTCTCAACGTCGTCGTCTATTCGAGAAGAAGCAAACAAACAACGCAGAGAGACAAACAATCAATAACATGGCATAATGCACAAGCATGGGATGATGCATGTCAATTTAATTGATGCACCAAGGATAAGATAGCTGACATGGTAACATAACATAATTAAATGGGCCCACATGCAATTTGGATTGCATATGGAAAGCCCATGAGTTAAGGTTGGAATAATTGTTCTACAACTAACCAACAGGTGAAAGTGGATTGGCATGATGCATGGATGAGGAAAACAGAAAGAAAACAACAATAGATCCAAATTGAAATGAAGTTTACCAAGTTTGGAATTTTATTTATTAAGTTATGAAATTTTGGTTCTTAAAGGTGTTACACAAGTATTTGTGGTTTTCACCAATTTAAAGTGCCCAAAATAGATAACAAAGTTCATATTTTGAAAGTACACAAAATTTTAGGTGGAATACATGTTTCACTTGTTGAAAAAGGATTTAGAATAAATTACTTATGAATTAAACAAGTTTAAACAAGATTTAAATGAATTTAATTCAAGTATGAATTTATTTGAATTTTTATTTGTTCAAAACATTAAACCAGATTCATATTTGAAAAGTTTATACTTTTCTGGTTTGAAAACATATTTTATAAGTTCAAAAATAATTTAATTTGAGCAAGTTATGAATTTAGCAATTTTAAATGATTTAAACAAGGTTTAAATTATTTAACCAATTTTAATTATTCAAAACTTGAAACAAATTATATATTTGAAAAGGTGGTTCAATTTAGCATGGAAAACATATTTTATATGTGACAATTGAATTAAGTTTGAATTAGTTATAAATTTAACCAAATTTAAAAGGAGTTGTTTGAATTTGAATTTGGAAGCAATTTGAAATGTTCAAAACATAAAACAAATGCTTTAATCATGTAGAGAAATTAATTTGGTGCAGAATACATATTTCATTTGTATTATTTGGATTTGAATTTCCAAAGATATTTGCATTTTGAATACAGGGACTAATCTGTAAAATAAAAGGACTTAACTTAAAAAGAAAAAGGGCAGAAACTAGTTCTACCTCGCAGTGGCCCAGCCTAGGCCACTGACGAGGGGGGCCTGGGGCCACTGTGGCCAGCGTGGCAGCTGACTGGGCCACAGGGGTCACCTACAGGTGGGCCTGGACGAGGGGGAATAAATCCCAAAAAGGTTGCGCGCGGGGGCTCGAAGCCACGACCTCGCGGTGTAAGCGCAGTGCTGCTGCCACTGCGGTACTGCATCGGATCGTGACAGAGTGGGAGGCGCGGTGGTTTTGTGGTTCAGTTTCGTTCTTTGACGAAACTGAACTTCGTCAGTTAACTGAAACACTACAGAGAGGAGCGGTCGCCGGCGGTGAGGAACTACTGCTGCTCGTTGTGCTGTGGACTGGTGCGGTGGCCGTGTGCATGCGCAAGGGCTACTAAGTGAGCAGAGAGGGCAGGAAAAGAGCGATGCTCACCGGGAGGAGTTCGAAGGAGAAGGGGACGGTGCTCGGCTCGGCGAGGGCGGTAGCGACAGCGAGTGGACGGCGGCGAAGATCCGTGAGGTCCCCGTGGCTGCTGTGGTGTCGAGGAGAACGGCGACAGTACGGGGGTTTGATCCCCGTACTTAACCAGCGAGGAGGAGCAGCGGATACGCGGCGATCATCGGAGGTTCAAGCGGCGGTGGTGCGGTGAGAAACAGAGAGAGAGCGGTGGAAGGAGGAGGGAAACGACGGCGCTCGAGGAAGAGAGGAGGGAGAAGGGTGGAGGCTAGGGAAGAGAGGTGAGCCCTAGGGCGTGGCTATAAGGGCGAGGGCGAGCTGCTGCTGGCCGTCTGCTCCTTGCTCTGTCGACGTGGACACGCGCAGATTTGAAAAAGGAAAGAAAAGGTTAGTTTTTAGGGTTAGAAAATTAGGGAAAAATTTGTATTGATTAAATTTTGTAACAGCACCATAATACAAACTTTTGTTTTCCAAAAATTTGAAACTATGTTGCTGTTTGCAATTTTGTTTGAATTTGATTGAATTTAATATTAATTGAATAATTGAACTTAAGCAACTTAACAGTTTTTAAATTCAAGTTTATTTGAAACAAATGATTGGAAGTGTTTTGTAATTTTCATAAATTTCAAATGGTTGCTGTTTGGGATTTTAATTGAATTTGAATGCAAATTGAATTAAGTGAATTATGAAAAAGAACAAGTTAATAGTTTGAGCTTTATATTTTAATGGAAACAAATGGATGTTTTATTTGAATATTTCTATTTGAAAAAATTGTGACAGCACAAGTATGAAACAAATATTTGAATTTGGTTTGAAAATTCAAATAGAAAACAAGGGAAAACAAATGCAAACAATTGGAAAACAATTGCAATGATTAAGATGCCATGATGCAAAACATAAAATAACAATTAGCAAACATTCTAAAGGTGATTTTCATACTTGGGATGTTACAAAACGCCCCCCCCCCCCTTGAAGGAATCGCGCCCCGAGATTCCTACTGAGAAGAGAAAAGGTCCGGATACTTCTTGCGAAGATCCTCTTCGGTCTCCCACGTTGCCTCTTTATCGGAATGGTGAGACCACTGCACTTTCAAGAACTTGGTGCTCTTGTTGCGAGTCTTACGCTCGATCTCATCGAGAATTCGAACAGGGTGCTCCTCATAAGATAGATCTTCTTGCAGTTCAATGGAATCATGATCAACTGCACGATCTAGATCTTTGAAACACCTCTTGAGCTGTGACACGTGAAACACATCCTGCACCTTGGATAGCTTTCTGGAAGTTCAAGACGATAGGCATTTTCCGCACGCCTTGAAAGAATGTTGAAAGGACCAATGTATCTTGGTGCCAGCTTTCCTTTTACACCAAAACGATGAGTGCCTCTGAGGGGAGTTACACGGAGATATGCTTTGTCACCAGGTGCATAGATCATATCCCTGTGTTTGCTGTCATAGTAGCTTTTCTTACGAGACTGAGCAATCTTGAGATTGTCACGATTGATACGAACTTTCTATTCGGCTTCCTTAACAATGTCAGGGCCTAAGAGTGAACGTTCACCAGCTCCAGACCAATTGATTGGACTCCTGCATCTGCGGCCATAGAGTGCCTCAAATGGTGCCATGCCTAGGCTTGCCTGGAAGCTGTTGTTGTAGGAGAATTCAGCATATGGAAGACATTCCTCCCATTTCATGCCAAAGGAGATACCACATGCTCTGAGCATATCCTCGAGAATCTGATTGACTCTTTCGACTTGCCCTTGAGACTGATGATGGTAGGCTGTGTTGAACAGAAGTTTGGTGCCCAATGCTTCTTGAAAGCTTTTCCAGAAATGAGAAGTGAATATGCTTCCACGGTCTGAGCTTATTTCCAATGGAACACCATGAAGAGGAACAATCTTTGCTGTGTAGAGCTCTGCTAACTGGCTAGCTGAGATTGTTTCTTTGACAGCAAAGAAGTGAGCTACTTTAGTGAGACGATTAATGACAACGAAGATTGCATCGTTGCCCTTCTTGGACTTTGGAAAACCAGTGACGAAGTCCATTTCAATCATGTCCCACTTCCACTCAGGGATTTTCAGAGGTTGGAGAAGACCGGTTGTTTTCTGATGGACTGCCTTAACACGTTGACAAACGTCGCATTCAGAAACGTATTGAGAAATTTCACGTTTCATGCCAGGCCACCAATACAGTGTCTTAAGATCCTGGTACATCTTTGTACTTCCAGGGTGTATAGAGAGAGGAGTTTCATGAGCCTCCTTGAGAATGACATCTTTGAGACTTTGAACTTGAGGAACTGCAATGCGTCCTTCGAAGAACACAGTTCCCTTGTCATCAATTGAGAAGGACTTAAATTTCTCCTTGCCTTCTTTGATGTGTTCTACCATCTTCTTGATTTCAGCATCACGAAGTTGTTCAGAACGAATCTTGTCCTCGAGAGTTGGAATGGCTATCAAGTTTGCAAGGTAACCTTGAGGAACAAGACCAAGGTTGAGCTTCTGGAATTCTTCATGAAGGGGAGGTTGGCTTTCCATGATCATGAGGTTATTGCAATATGACTTGCGACTGAGAGCATAGGCCATCACATTAGCCTTGCCTGGAGTGTAAGAAATGGTAAGATCAAAGTCTTTAATCTTTTCAATCCATCTCCTTTGCCTGAGGTTTAGATCTGGTTGAGTGAAGATGTATTTCAGACTCTTATGATCGGAAAAGATTTCAGTGCGATTACCCAACAAGTATTGTCTCCATTTCTTGAGGGCAAACACAACTGCTGCAAGTTCAAGGTCATGTGTGGGATAGTTGAGCTCATGTGCATTCAACTGACGTGAAGCATAAGCCACAACTTGACGTTCTTGCATAAGAACTGCACCTAGACCTTGGAGAGAAGCATCACAGAATATCTGGAAAGGTTTGGTAGGATCTGGGCCAACCAGAACTGGTGTAGAAGTGAGTTTAGTCTTCAGGAGATTGAAACTTTCATCACATTGTGGAGACCAAACGAACTTCTTGTCCTTCTTTGTGAGATCAGTGAGAGGTTTGGCAATCTTGGAAAAGTTTTGGACGAAACGACGGCAATAGCTAGCCAAGCCAAGAAAGCTTCTTACTTGCTTCACCGTCTTTGGCGGTTTCCAATCAACAATTGCTTTAACCTTTTCTGGATCAATGGCTATGCCCTTGGCAGAGATGATATGACCCAGGTAAGCAACTTCTGGAATCCAGAACTCACATTTGGAGAACTTGGCATATAGACGATGCTCGCGAAGTTTCATGAGAGTGAGACGAAGATGTTCTTCATGCTCTTCCTCATATTTAGAGTAGACAAGAATGTCATCAAGATATACCACAACGAACTTGTCGAGGTATTCATGGAAGACAGAATTCATGAGTCGAGAGAAGGTCGCCGGTGCATTGGTGAGACCAAAGGACATGACGGTGTATTCATATAGACCGTACCGAGTGGTGAAAGCTGTTTTTGGAATATCCTCTTTTCTGATCTTTATTTGATGGTAACCCATTCTCAAGTCCAACTTGGAGAATATTGAGGCTCCAGCAAGTTGATCAAAAAGATCATCGATACGAGGGATTGGATACTTGTTTTTGATGGTTTTCTCGTTAAGAGGACGATAGTCAACAACGAGTCTCTTTGTGTGATCCTTCTTCGCAACGAACAGAGTTGGGCAACCCCAAGTCGAGGAACTAGGTTGAATGTAACCTTTTTCCATGTACATATCGATTTGCTCCTTTAACAGTTTTAGTTCAGGAGGAGCTATCTTGTATGGATGCTTAGAGATTGGAGCAGTACCTGGTTCAAGCTCGATCACGAACTCAACTGCTCTGTCCGGAGGCATCCCTGGCAACTCTTCTGGAAAGACGTCAGGGAATTCACAAACCACCGGAACATTTTCAATTGAAGGAAGAGGTTTTGCATCGAGGGTGCATAGCTGAACAGAATTTGATTCATTTGGAGAATAGACTATCTGGCCAGAAGGGTGGAACAGAGTTATTGACTTTTGAGCACAGTCAATTTTTGCTTTATTGGCCTTCAACCAATCCATACCAAGAATGACATCAATGTCATAATTTCCCAGCAGCATGAGAGAAGCAAGGAATATGTGGCCTCCAATTAGGATTTAATTGTCCTTACTTATCTTGGAAGTAAACATTTGAGATCCCGGGGATTGAACGGTGATTTGATTGCTTAGTGGAACCACAATTAGGTTGTTTGTTGCGGCAAAAGTCTTTGACACAAAAGAATGTGATGCTCCGGTATCAAACAACACTTTAGCTGGAAAAGAGTTTACGGGTAATATACCGAGAACGACGTCAGGAGCTTCCTCAGCTTTGTCGATCTTGACATGATTCACCCTTGCGGTCCTCCCGATAGGCCTGTTGTTGGAGTTGAAGGCCTTAGGCGGGGGAGCGCGCACCATTGCCTGGTTTGTGTTGGGACGAGGTGGTGGTGGAGGTAGCTGCATCTGCGTGCACTTATCAGCGTAGTGCCCCGTCTGCTTGCACTTGTAGCAAGTGACGACACGAGGAGGTCCTGGCCTTGGCTGCCCCATCGAAGCCCTCTGATCATGCATCTGACCAGGGTTGGGTGGGCGGGGAGCGAAGCCTGGAGAAGTTTGGGCGTATGGAGCCCGAGTGACAGCACCATTTGGTACCCAGATGCGGCGCTTCTGCGGAGGGGTGGTCATGTTGGAGGAGGAACCACCCTCACGTGAGTGCTTGCAAGACTCCTCGAACGCCTTGCGCCCATTTTCTTCATTGAGCGCGGTGTTAATGAGCTCCTCGAAGTTGTTGGCCTTGATATTGGTGAGGGCGTACTTGAGTTCCGGGTTAAAAACCTCTGTGGAACCTTGCCATCTTCTTAGCCTCAGTGGACACCTCGTCTCCAGCGTATCGAGCGAGGCGATTGAACTCACTCTGATAGCCGATGACGTCCAGCTTGCCTTGCTTGAGAGAGCAAAACTCTTCACGCATCCTTTCCATGAGACCATCTGGAATGTGGTGCTTCAGGAAAGCTTCCTTGAAACAACCCCAGGTGATTGGATAGCCAGCTCTCATGGTCTGGTAGTTTTCCCACCAAGTAGCTGCCTGACCCTTCAGCAGATAGGAGGCATACTTGACCTTATCTTCCTCAGCAACGTGAGCAATGTCCAGAGCCTTGGCTATCTCACGGATCCAGTCATCAGCATCCAGAGGCTCGCGTGTTTCCACGAAAGCTCTCGGGCCCAGACTGAGAAACTCCTTGATACTGACTCGTGGAGTGGTCTGGTTGTTGTGCTGATTAGTCTGGAACTGGGCCATCTGCGTCATGACTTGGGTCATCTGAGTCAACAGCTCCGTGATTGGCGGTGGCTCAGGCGGGGTGTTCCTTGTTGGTGGCATCCTGAATGTAAATGCATTTTAGCACAACAACAGAAAAGGATAGACTTGGCAACCGAAAGAGAGATTATTCCGACGCATGAATAGATAACCAACAGGTACATCATCACATGTTCAAATACATCAGAATATCCAACACACCACAAATGGTTCGAATGCCAAAGGATAACTAAACATAGCTAAGAATGGATACATCGGTACTCCCATGCTCATCACGCAGGACGGCGGCTAGGAGTACGGTGAGAGGTACGGTGAGGAGGACGCCCATGAAAGTAGGTAGAACGACGATCCACGTAGATCTGACGTGGCCTGAGCCCGACTCTAGGTGTGGTGAAGTACATAGCATCGGCTCCCTGCGCTCCAAAGCGGGGAATCCCAGTGTAACCAGCACCAAGGTTGAGGAGTGGACCTCTGATCGGCTCGTAACCTCCAGCATCTGGCAGACGACGACCAACTGGCTGATCGAAACGTGCGAAGCGCTCGTCTCCAATAAAGTCTGTGGTGTACGTCGCCAGACGAGTCAAAGCGAGGTAAAGCTGCTCTCTGACTGAAGCCAACTCCTGAGAAAGTGTACGGGCAACCGCGTCACCGTGCCTCACAAACTAAGCGGTGGTGTGCAGCCTGGAGTTATCATGCTAATAAACATCCAAGTTGTCATAGAGAGTGAAGTGAGCTCCCTCCGAAGTGATGAAACCACGGGGGATGTGGCGATAGATAGAATCGTCAAATCCCCAGTAGTCAGCACGAAGGACGGTGAGACTCACATAAGCTGCCTGCTGCACGGCCATATCCACTGTGGAACCTACTGCCTCGTAGCGGTGGACTACGCTCATGCCATCATCTGACAGAATGTAGACGATAGCCTGGTAGTAGGTCTGGTCAAACTCTCGCTGCTTCTCGTAGACCTGGTACTCTGGTGCCCAACGGAACCCCAGATAAGTGACCATGTCCCTCAGCATCTCCGGATAACCGGCGGTGCTCTCACAACGAGTCATCCGAACCACCTGCGGGTAGAACCTGAGATCCATCTGCAGATGATCGGGGAAGTTTTGATTATACGCCGGTAGAAGAACTGAAGTGGAAAGCAACAACAAGGTTTCAACGGACGAAAAGGATGTTGAGAAGAACAGGATATCGAAGCAACATTCGGGAAACACGAGACCAAAACACTCCTGAGGTACTACGGAAAAACCCATCCGGGCTTCTAAAGGATCAATATCTACTGCTTAAGGAATAGAGGATTTGCTTCCGGGGCTTACACGCCTCCGTTCTCAATCGTGAGTAGGCAACATGATAAATCATGTCACAACCACCCCCATTCCTATGGTCTAGTAGATATAACTATCCTAGAGAAACCAGGATACGTGAAAACCTAACTTGAAAGTTTAGATGAGAAGAGGAAACCAACGTTGCACTTCCTTACCAGAAAAGGGAGGGTGGGTGGGGAAAGAAATAAAAGGGCAGAATTCCTACTCCCACGTTTCATTTTTCCTATATAGCTACAAAATAGTTTCTAGACTCAACTGCGACCAGTAAAAGGGATCCTACAGGAAGACAGGCTCTGATACCATTTGTCACACCCGTACTTCTAGAGGATACTCACAGTCCGCTAAACAGTAGAAAAATGGCTTACGGGGCATACCGGCACCCGCATCTCAATATGAGCGGGCCAACACGTAAACGTGTGACAACCATTCTCTACTATCCATCGTCTGCGTAAACCATCCCATAGAAATCAGGACACTTCCATTGACGTACTTCATAACATACACACATGGTACGTCAACGGCTTTTGAACAACTGATATCACAACATAAAGACATAAAGAGTGAAATAAGTTGCAAATAGCTCTCACTAGAGCAGAGATAGCAAATACAATCATCCAGAGGACACATGTCCCAACAATTCATCATTACATCACAGCGGAAGCATCCAAAGTGTCTGAGTACAGACAAGATCCAAACAGGCCGGAAACGAAAAGTCGGAGCCCATCCACGATGTCTCGGATCCTGCCCGGGTCCGCTATCTACTCGTCAGCAGCCTCGTCATACTCCACGTAGTAGCCACCATGGGGATCCTCGGAAACGTATAAAACGGAAACCACAGCCCCAAAGGGTCAGTACATAAACGTACTGGCAAGCAAGACTCACAGTTCACCAAAATGTACCCAACAACATCAAGCACAGATTCTTTGGGTTCAACGGAAAAAAGGGTGATACAAAAGTGCGGCAGCGGGCTGCACTAACCAACTACAGATACATGCTACAACTTCCGGCTAACAGAAAGGAGATAAGATAGCGTATCGTAACCAACTACCAACTAACTCCAAACAAACCCATCCTGGATCTCGCCCCTTATCCAAAGAAGCAATCCAAGGATAACTCACACAGTTGGATTAATGATGGTTCAAGTTATTGTGGCAATAAGACTATTACTAGTCAGATTGTTAACCATTAGGTGTAAAGTTGTCTGAGTACTTGCCAGTACTTTCACCAAGTCATCCATAACCGCGGAAAACACGGCTTCTCGAGAAGATTTACCCTGCAGGGGTGCACCAATTTGGCCGTACACGTAAGAATAACCTGCCAGATGGAATGCCTTCCACCAAGCGGGGCACTCAACACAACTCAACTCTTCTTTGCATCAAGCCCAAAGAACCCCGTGCAATTGAGCGCACGGCTAATCAAGCCCCACGAAGAAAAGGGGACCCTCATAGCACTCTAAGAACGTGTCTCCCTAAATGCCGACTACAAAAGTTCCACCCTGGCCTGGGTTCGCAAAATACATATGCATGCGGCAAATGGAAAACCCGAACTAAATGAGGCGATTTGGACGAGATGGGAATCGAATCAAATTGAGGGGGGCGCCCATACACGCTTCCCACATGCGGATAGTGCGCTCATCATGGATCAGTAGACAAGACCCTTTTCCTAATTAGGGTCGACACTAGCAGGCCTCAAAACCACGCCGGGCCTCCTGCCGGTGCCTTATCATCAAATTAGCATTACCTCAAACATTAACAGGTTGATTGTTTAACATCGAGCCCCCAGAACATAATAAATATAGTAACAGAAATAACGGACAGCAGACTCGAGCATAAACAACCCTAAGCATGCTAGTAAGACACAGGCAACAAGCAACGGGGTTTTAGGTGTGGAGGTGAGGCTATCAGGGTTAAAGGATACATGTGATAGGATCGAACACAAGCAACGATTCATAAGGCTAGCAGAATAGACAACGGATAAGTATCGGTATCCAATGTAAAGGAACACAATGGTTCATGTGAGTGAATACTTGCCTGCAAACTCAGCAGCCTGGTACTGACCTAACTCCTCAGAAGGGGTCGTAAGTCTCGTCTGTCTCAACGTCGTCGTCTATTCGAGAAGAAGCAAACAAACAACGCAGAGAGACAAACAATCAATAACATGGCATAATGCACAAACATGGGATGATGCAGTCAATTTAATTGATGCACCAAGGATAAGATAGCTGACATGGTAACATAACATAATTAAATGGGCCCACATGCAATTTGGATTGCATGGAAAGCCCATGAGTTAAGGTTGGAATAATTGTTCTACAACTAACCAACAGGTGAAAGTGGATTGGCATGATGCATGGATGAGGAAAACACAAGAAAACAACAATAGATCCAAATTGAAATGAATTTTACCAAGTTTGGAATTTTATTTATTAAGTTATGAAATTTTGGTTCTTAAGGTGTTACACAAGTATTTGTGGTTTTCACCAATTTAAAGTGCCCAAAATAGATAACAAAGTTCATATTTGGAAAGTACACAAAATTAGGTGGAATACATGTTTCACTTGTTGAAAAAGGATTTAGAATAAATTACTTATGAATTAAACAAGTTTAAACAAGATTTAAATGGATTTAATTCAAGTATGAATTTATTTGAATTTTATTTGTTCAAAACATTAAACCAGATTCATATTTGAAAAGTTTATACTTTTCTGGTTTGAAAACATATTTTATAAGTTCAAAAGTAATTTAATTTGAGCAACTTATGAATTTAGCAATTTTAAATGATTTAAACAAGGTTTAAATTATTTAACCAATTTTAATTATTCAAAACTTGAAACAAAGTTTATATTTGAAAAGGTGGTTCAATTTAGCATGGAAATATTTTATATGTGACAATTGAATTAAGTTTGAATTAGTTATAAATTAACCAAATTTAAAAGGAGTTGTTTGAATTGAATTTGGAAGCAATTTGAAATGTTCAAAACATAAAACAAATGCTTTAATCATGTAGAGAAATTAATTTGGTGCAGAATACATATTTCATTTGTATTATTTGGATTTGAATTTCCAAAGATATTTGCATTTTGAATACAGGGACTAATCTGTAAAATAAAAGGACTTAACTTAAAAAGAAAAAGGGCAGAAACTAGTTCTACCTTGCAGTGGCCCAGCCTAGGCCACTGACGAGGGGGCCCTGGGGCCACTGTGGCCAGCGTGCCAGCTGACTGGGCCACAGGGGTCACCTACAGGTGGGCCTGGACGAGGGGGAATAAATCCCAAAAAGGTTGCGCGCGGGGGCTCGAACCCACGACCGCGGTTAAGCGCAGTGCTGCTGCCACTGCGGTACTGCATCGGATGACAGAGTGGGAGGCGCGGTGGTTTTGTGGTTCAGTTTCGTTCTCTGACGAAACTGAACTTCGTCAGTTAACTGAAACACTACAGAGAGGAGCGGTCGCCGGCGGTGAGGAACTACTGCTGCTCGTTGTGTTGTCGACTGCTGCGGTGGCCGTGTGCATGCGCAAGGGCTACTGAGTGAGCAGAGAGGGCAGGAAAAGTGCGATGCTCACCGGGAGGAGTTCGAAGGAGAAGGGGACGGTGCTCGGCTCGGCGAGGGCGGTGGCGACAGTGAGTGGACGGCGGGGAAGATCCGTGAGGTCCCCGTGGCTGCTGTGGTGTCGAGGAGAACGGCGACTGTACGGGGGTTTGATCCCCGTACTTAACCAGCGAGGAGGAGCAGCGGATACGCGGCGATCATCGGAGGTTTAGGCGGCGGTGGTGCGGTGAGAAACAGAGAGAGAGCGGTGGAAGGAGGGAACGACGGCGCTCGAGGGAGAGAGGAGGGAGAAGGGTGGAGGCTAGGGCAGAGAGGGTGAGCCCTAGGGCGTGGCTATAAGGGCGAGGGCGAGCTGCTGCTGGCCGTCTGCTCCGCTGTCGACGTGGACACGCGCAGATTTGAAAAGGAAAGAAAAGGTTAGTTTTTAGGGTTAGAAAATTAGGGAAAAATTTGTATTGATTAAATTTTGTAACAGCACCATAATACAAACTTTTTTTTTCCAAAAATTTGAAACTATGTTGCTTTTTGCAATTTTGTTTGAATTTGGTTGAATTTAATATTAATTGAATAATTGAACTTAAGCAACTTAACAGTTTTTAAATTCAAGTTTATTTGAAACAAATGATTGGAAGTGTTTTGTAATTTTCATAAATTTCAAATGGTTGCTGTTTGGGATTTTAATTGAATTTGAATGCAAATTGAATTAAGTGAATTATTAAAAAGAACAAGTTAATAGTTTGAGCTTATATTTAATGGAAACAAATGGATATTTTATTTGAATATTTCTATTTGAAAAAATTGTGACAGCACAAGTATGAAACAAATATTTGAATTTGGTTTGAAAATTCAAATAGAAAACAAGGGAAAACAAATGCAAACAATTGGAAAACAATTGCAATGATTAAGATGCCATGATGCAAAACATAAAATAACAATTAGCAAACATTCTAAAGGTGATTTTTCATACTTGGGATGTTACAAAACGCCCCCCTTGAAGGAATCGCGCCCCGAGATTCCTACTGAGAAGAGAAAAGGTCCGGATACTTCTTGCGAAGATCCTCTTCGGTCTCCCACGTTGCCTCTTTATCGGAATGGTGAGACCACTGCACTTTCAAGAACTTGGTGCTCTCGTTGCGAGTCTTACGCTCGGTCTCATCGAGAATTCGAACAGGGTGCTCCTCATAAGATAGATCTTCTTGCAGTTCAATGGAATCATGATCAACTGCACGATCTGGATCTTTGAAACACCTCTTAAGCTGTGACACGTGAAACACATCCTGCCCCTTGGATAGCTTTTCTGGAAGTTCAAGACGATAGGCATTTTCCGCACGCCTTGAAAGAATGTTGAAAGGACCAATGTATCTTGGTGCCAGCTTTCCTTTACACCAAAACGATGAGTGCCTCTGAGGGGAGTTACACGGAGATATGCTTTGTCACCGGGTGCATAGATCATATCCCTGTGTTTGCTGTCATAGTAGCTTTTCTGACGAGACTGAGCAATCTTGAGATTGTCACGAATGATACAAACTTTCTCTTCGGATTCCTTAACAATGTGGGCCTAAAGAGTGAACGTTCACCAGCTCCAGACCAATTGATTGGACTCCTGCATCTGCGGCCATAGAGTGCCTCAAATGGTGCCATGCCTAGGCTTGCCTGGAAGCTGTTGTTGTAGGAGAATTCAGCATATGGAAGACATTCCTCCCATTTCATGCCAAAGGAGATACCACATGCTCTGAGCATATCCTCGAGAATCTGATTGACTCTTTCGACTTGCCCTTGAGACTGAGGATGGTAGGCTGTGCTGAACAGAAGTTTGGTGCCCAATGCTTCTTGAAAGCTTTTCCAGAAATGAAAGTGAATATGCTTCCACGGTCTGAGCTTATTTCCAATGGAACACCATGAAGAGGAACAATCTTTGCTGTGTAGAGCTGCTAACTGGCTAGCTGAGATGGTTTCTTTGACAGCAAGAAGTGAGCTACTTTAGTGAGACGATCAATGACAACGAAGATTGCATCGTTGCCCTTCTTGGACTTTGGAAAACCAGTGACGAAGTCCATTTCAATCATGTCCCACTTCCACTCAGGTATTTTCAGAGGTTGGAGAAGACCGGCTATTTTCTGATGGACTGCCTTAACACGTTGACAAACGTCGCATTCAGAAACGTATTGAGCAATTTCACGTTTCATGCCAGGCCACCAATACAGTGTCTTAAGATCCTGGTACATCTTTGTACTTCCAGGGTGTATAGAGAGAGGAGTTTCATGAGCCTCCTTGAGAATGACATCTTTGAGACTTTGAACTTGAGGAACTGCAATGCGTCCTTCAAAGAACACAGTTCCCTTTTCATCAATTGAGAAGGACTTAAATTTCTCCTTGCCTTCTGTGTTCTACCATCTTCTTGATTTCAGCATCACGAAGTTGTTCAGAACGAATCTTGTCCTCGAGAGTTGGACTGGCTGTCAAGTTTGCAAGGTAACCTTGAGGAACAAGACCAAGGTTGAGCTTCTGGAATTCTTCATGAAGGGGAGGTTGGCTTTCCATGATCATGAGGTTATTGCAATACGACTTGCGACTGAGAGCATCGGCCATCACATTAGCACAAGTATGAAACAAATATTTGAATTTGGTTTGAAAATTCAAATAGAAAACAAGGGAAAACAAATGCAAACAATTGGAAAACAATTGCAATGATTAAGATGCCATGATGCAAAACATAAAATAACAATTAGCAAACATTCTAAAGGTGATTTTCATACTTGGGATGTTACATGCTTGCACTCAATTGCTATGGATGAGGCAAACTCTCAAGGAATATGGAGTTCATTTGGATAAAGTGCCTCTTTTGTGTGACAATGAAAGTGCCATCAAGATCGCATACAATCCCGTGCAACATACAAGAACGAAGCACATTGAGATTCGCCATCATTTCATCCGAGACCATGTGGCAAGAGGGGATATTGCACTATCTTATGTTCCCACCAAGGACAATCTTGCGGATATTTTCACGAAGCCACTTGATGATGCAAGATTCTTGTTCTTGAGGAATGAACTAAATGTCATTGATTCTAGGAGTTTGACTTGAAGATCTTGCACACACCCCTATAGATGAAACGTGTTTGAGTTTAGGTGTAGGCATGGACATAGGGGGAGTGTTATCCTAACACATTGGATTCTCCCCCCCCCCCATTATGCCCAAAGCAAATATTCATTGTTATCTCTCTTTTTCTAATGTTGAATTGTGAGCTTCAATGTCGAGAATTGGCAATGCACCCAAGATATATCTTCGCGGTGGCATACCATGATCTCTTACATGGTGGCTTAGGCCACCAACCTCTTCTTTTCGAAGTGTTGGATCTTAGTTGGGATTTATTTGATAGTTCATTGCATTTCTTGGTGTTTTCCCTTCTAAGTGTGCGTTCGTAGGAAAGTCTCACTCAATTGGTCTTTTGTTTGTTTGATTCTTACTTTTGAGGGGGATAAGTACTACTTTCAGTTTGGTGTTTCTATCCTAAGCCATTCTACCACAAAGCCATCTTCTTCTAGCACTTGTGTCGTCCTTTGAAACGAAGCAATTTCAAAACAGTAGGAAGCCGGAACTTCCGGTCCAGTTCTGGACCGGAATATCCGGTCCGGCGAAAATCACTTAACCAGGACAAGAACGGGGAAGAGGCAGTTCGTGCCCTTTCTTCCCCAACTCCTCTCCTCCACCCCCAAACGCCGCCGCACTGATTCTTGGCCTCCCGGGCCGTTTCCTCCGCGGGATCTTCAAGCTTTGGCTCAGATCTGGTTCCCCTCGTCCTCGGGAGCATTTCCATCCAAGTATCTTCGTCCATGGATGCCGGTAAAGTTCAATCTCGTTGAATATTGGTGCCATAACCATACCCCTCCATGGATTTGTGTTTTTGTTGACAATGCTTGTTAGGAATTGTTCCCTAGGGTTCCCTATGCATGCTAGATACAATAGACTAGATTCACTTGTCACCGATCTACGTTTGAACTCTAGATTAGGATTGCTTTTGTGATGTTTTCGCTGTACCGGAATATCCGGTCCAGATTTGGACCGGAATATCCGGCTGAGTGATGTCCCGTTTGAGAACAGCCCAAAATTAATCCTTGCTAGAATTCTTCTTAGATTAATACCTGGAATCTTTTCTAATGTTTTTATGCATGATTCATCCATTGCTTGACACATGTGCACTCATCCCAATTGCTCTCCTTCTATTGTCTCATTTCACAGGTGGTTCCAAGAAGGGCTCTGGCAAGCGTCCGAAAGCGGTTTCATCTAGGCCTAAGAGGAAGCCTCGGCTCAACTATAAGACCGATGTCAGTGTTCCTGATTTCACTGTGATTAGGCAGAAGGATGTCTACCTCTCTCCTCGGGATGTTACTTGTGACTCTCGCTTCTGGAACTTGGAGTAGTCATACATATTTGCTGATATCTACTGTGACTTCAAGTACCCTATCCGAGAGATGCACCCATTTGAGTTTGCTGTGATAAAGGAGAAAGAGGAGTTTGCTGATGCCGCGAGTATTGTTGAGAGGTTCGGGCTTGTGAAGCTCATGGAGACCCAGTGCCCGTACAACACCCATCTCGTTACTCAGTTTATGTCTACTCTGGTATTCAGCAAGGATCAAGTTCGTTGCCTCAAGTGGATTACTCAGTCCACTCCTTGTGAGATTCCTTTTCACATACTGGCTCGTCTTCTTGGATACACTTACAGCACTTATCCTCCTGCTGGTTGTCGTGTGCATGATGTGGAGAGACCTCGGAGGGAGAGGTTCATGTCTGAGTTATATGATCCTGGATTTACTGTTGGGGGATTGGAGGGACTTCTTCCTCTCTATGATCAGCCGGTGCGCATCTTCAGATCTTTCTTGGTGCCGAGTGGAGGTAATAATGATGCTCTCACCACTCCTTTGTGCAACCTTCTTATCCTGGCTAAGGAGTGCATCGAAGATAAGGATCCGACTGCTTCATATACTGTGGATGTTATGGATATCATTTATCATGAGCTATACTCTGCTATGATTGGTGGGAACACCATTCCCTATGGTCCTTACATCATGATGCTTATCAAGGATGTGATGAAGAAGGATTTTGCTGAGCTACCCATGGAGCCTCACAAGGTCAAGAAGCTGTACATCAAGAGGAAGAAGGTTACTCCTGCTGCTCATGTTCCTCCATTTGAGGGTGGTTCCTCTATGGGGGGTATGCCCTCTTCTAGGCTCGGCCTGCTCAACCTACTTCCACTCCTGGTTCCAGCACTCTGCGCTATGTCAGGTCGCTCTCCTGGTTCCAGCGCAATGTGTTGTGCATGAAGGTGGACATCCATAAGGAGCAGTACAGGGCCTATTGCAGGGACACAGCGATGGCTAGTAACCAGAGACAGATTCTTCACCACGTGAGTGGTGCTACTGGTGATCTTCCTGCTCCTCGTGTTGCTCAGTCTTACACTCAATGGTCTGCTGATGATCGCACTCCTTGGGAGCGCATTGAGGAGGCTCTCCGTACCTCTTCTTCTTCTACTTCCAGGGCTCCTGGTGATGAGTATGATGATGAGGATGATGAGGATGATGAGGAGACCGATGATGATCGGGAGAGGGCTGCTGAGGGAGATTCTGACGCTTCTGCCGGAGAGTCTTCTGAGCATTCTGATGCTTAGACCGTGTTGGGACGTTAGTAGAGTTATTTCTCTCCTTTTTTGGTGTGTCGATGCCAAAGGGGGAGAAGTAGCTACTAGGTCACGGGATTTGCATGGGTTCGGGCACAAGCGTATGCTTTTACCATTTCGTGAGAGCTTGTGTCCATTTAGTCTTTATTTTCGTGAACTTTGCTCGTTTTATGTGTGTTGTGAGACTATGTTGGCTATCATGGATGTTATCTTGGATTATCTATTGTTAGTGGTTATCTGGATTATCTATGTTATGTTGAGTATATATTCGTTATTGTGCTTGGTTATTTTTTATATCATCTCTACGCACAAGGTATATATTTCCATCTTGTTCTCAACATATATGTGATATTGTTACTTTGGCATGTTTGCTACTTGTTGGAAATTTCTCCCCGTATAGTATTGCATCTATTTGCATTTGAGGCAAACCAAAGATATGCATATAGATAGGGGGACATTTCCACTTTATTTCAAACATGTTCTCGTCAAGGTTTTATTGCAAATCTTAGTATTGTCATCTAACACCAAAAAGGGGGAGATTGAAAGTGCATTTCGTTTTCCCGGTGTTTTGTGTGTTACTTAACAATACTAAGTACATTATTTATCGGGGTGTTTAGTGTGCAGTTGTTATATTTAACATCGGCATCGATCACCGAAAAAGTTCGGTGAAGTTTGGCCTAAGGGATTTGGGACAGAGGTCAACCGGGTTATTGGTACCGGAGTATTCGGAGGAGCCGGATATTCCGGTTAGGAAAATTCCAGACCATTTTCGGGACAGAGATGAGCCGGATTATTGGAACCGGATTATTCATGTCCAACTGGATATTCCGGTTGTGGAGTTTTTGCTCGGAAAAACTGATAGAGATGGGCCGGATTATTGGTACCGGATTATTCCGGAGGAGCCAGAATATCCGGTACAATTGCCTGCGCGGGACAGAGACGAGCCGGATTATTGGTACCGGATTTTTCATGGGCAACCAGATATTCCGGTTGAAGTCAATTGTGCTCGAGCAGAACAGCAGACCGGATATTCCGATCCAAACTTGGACCGGATATTCCGGTCCCCAAATTCCTGCAAAACGGCTAGTTTTGGGGAGGGGGTATAAATACCCCTCCTCTTCCTCCTTGATATCTAGTTCTTCCCCAAGCATTCAATATCATTTAAGAGCTCACCAAATCCCTCATAACTCCCAATCCCTCCACCCAATCTTGAAGATCTTTGGAGGATTGAAGGAGAAGGCCCTGATCTACATCTTCACCGAGCCGTTCTTCATTTCCCTCTCTCTAGCTAGAGGGATCTAGCCTAGGGTTTCCTCTTGTGGAGAACCTAGGCATATTGATACTTGTTGGTGATTCAAGAAGATTTGGGAGTCCCCAATTTGGTTGTGGGTGTGTGCCCCAAGTTGTTTGTAAAAGACTCGATCCCCGCCTCAAAGGGGTTCAATAGTGGAAGGTGAACTAGGCCTTTGTGGCGGAGTTCATCAGAGAATAGGGTGAGGGCTTTGTGGCGTTGAGTAGGCCTTCGTGGCGAGCTCACACCCCTCCAACGAGACGTACTCCCTTAACAAGGAGGAACTCGGGAATACATCGCATCTCCGTGTGTTTCACTTTGGTTACCTCGTTCCCTCTCTCCCTTTACTTATCGCTTGCATTGTGTTTATAGTTATCCTTGTCATATAGGTAAATTCACCTTAGTTGCATTATCTAGAGAACTTAACCTTTGTGTCAAGCCTAAATCAAAAGAAAAATTAAAATTGGTCATAGCACCTATTCACCCCCCCTCTAGGTGCCCATACTTTACTTCCAAAAATCCGCATCCGAATGCAATGCATATCTCGTTCCGAGTACCATGTGACAAAATAAGATTAATATGGAAACGAATGTGGTATGCCAATCTAAATCTAGGACACCGTGGGATTATCTTATGTCCAGGCATGCGTCCGAACCGTTGGATCCGCGATCGACGACCCGCATTCATCGCTTTGACGTTACCGTGCAAAGCTCCCACGTCCCGCATGTTTGTCCCATTTTTTCTTGCACCAAATAGACGAGGTAAACAGACACTGACATATGAACCGAGGAGGGGCGGCCCCATCAGTCATTTTAGACGTACCAGAAGCATGTTCATTTTTTGAGAATCGCGTCACTGTCTCTCTCGTCTTTGTTTTTGTCTCGACGGTTTCTCCGGTGCAGAGGACGCGAAGTGGGCGATTCCGCCCATTTCCGCCGGATTCCCGCGGATCCACCCCTAGGCGAGCACGGAGAAACACGTGAGCTTCCGTCTCCCCTCTTTTTTCCGCGAGTAGATGGAGCAAACCCGCCGGATTTCATCCACCAGAACAGACAGTGGCTAGGTAGTCACCCGCGCATTGCGCCTCCAGCCGTCGACATCTCGCTCGGCGCAAAACGCAGCCGCCATCATCTCTTATTGGAACCTGTAGACCCGTTCTCTCGCTCCCGAGTCCCGGCACACCTCCACCCACCCCGGCCTCTCCGCTCACCGGCCTAACTCCGGCTGCTCCTCCTCGTCGATTTCAACTTCGTTGCTCCCTCGCTCGCCTCAACCCCAGCATCCTCACTTCCCCCACCTGAACCCTCACCCACGTGCACACCTCTCCATTGAAGCTTCATGCGTGAACAGGGCGGCTGCCACGGCAGCCGAAAGAGTAACAATGCGAGAGGGATTGTTGTGGCCGTGTCCCTCTCCATGCCAAGGGGATCGGCGGGAGCCCGAGGCGACCACAACCGCCTCATCATGCTCATGCCCTCTTCCATTCCCAATGGCAGTTGCTCTGTACGTAATGTGGTCTCCGCCCATCTATCCCCGACATGTTGTTCCACGGGCTCATGGCCTACCCCCTGACAAATCCGTTATGTAGTCATGGAGCTTCGTTGCTAGGCTGTGTAAAATGTGGTTTTCTAGAAGAAATTTTGGTTGTGGAGGGTTCGATTTAACTGCCGCAGTGCGATTACAGTTGCATGCATCCTTCTTCTTGTTCTCGTGTTTCATCCTACCCGCGGCGGGGCATGATACGTTGCAACCGTATCTATAATTTTTTATGCTCCATGCTTGTCTTCTACATGTTTTCTATCATTTATTGGACTAACTTATTAACAAGATGCCCAGTGTTTATGTCTGCTTTGTCTGTGAAAATTGCAGAAAGGGTCAAAAAAAATGAAAGCGCTCAGAATTGGCTGAAAAATTACGAGGATTTTTTATTCACCGGAAGACCTCAGAAGACAGAAGGACACCCGGAGGGGACCACAGGGCCCCTAGGGGGGTGCCAGCCGTGCCCCCCTTTTCTGGTCCTAGCCCGCGCCGGGAGGGCCCCTGGAGGCTTCGGGAACCGCCTCACGTCGCCCCTTTGCCCATAAATCCCTCTTAACCTAATTTGGAGCCACACTAGAGGATTTTTTCAGAAACACATCCGAGCTCTGCCGCCATCGAAAACCCTAATTCGGGGGACAGAAATTCCTGTTCTGGCACCCTACCGGGACGGGGAAGTGCCCCTGGAGCCATCTCCATCGACGTTGCTGCCTCCCACGATGATGCGGGAGTAGTCCCTCATCGGTCCAGAGGGCTCATGCTAGTACCTATGTGGTTATCTCTCTCCCATGATGTGATCTGATTGTTATCGTGAACCATGCTAATGTAGTTGAATTCATGATGTTTCCCCTTCATTATGTAATGGCTATGATGTTCTTTGTTGGATTGAATTATGGAAGCATGAGGTTTCTTGATGTTTTTGTTGAGTATAATCTTCGTAGTGCCAAGGTGACAGTGTGGGTGCTATGTTTGTATTAGAAAGAGACTATTTAAGAGATATATTGTGGTGTTTATTAGTACTATCTTTGGATGCTCAATGTCACAGAGTCAGGGTGTCCATTAACGGGAACATGAACTTTAAGGTGTGCTTGTGTAGCTCTATGCGGTTCTCATCCTATTTGATCTATCTTGCATACTGTTAGAGGAATTACCATGTGTTAAATTATGTTAATGTTACTGAGAGAGTTGCCACTAGTGAAAGTATTATCCCTAGGTCTTGTTTCCCACAATTACTACATCGTTTCCTTTCAGTTTTACTACTTGTTTTCTAACTGCCATTTTTGGTTACACATTTACATAATCTTGTTTTCCCATCCATATTACCCATATTTTATCTCTCTTCACCGAACTAGTGCACCTTGATACATTCCAAACGTGTCTATAATTTTTTATGTTGCATGCTTGTTTTCTACCCGATAACTTTTGTTTTCCGAATGTTTTCTTTTGTTTTCCTTTGTTTTCTTGATGTTTTCATAGACTAACCTATTAACAAGGCCAGTTGTTGTTTTCTGCTGTTTTTCTATTTTAGAAAAGTTCTTAAGGAAATATTCTCGGAAAGGGATAAAAATACACAGATATCATTTGTTACCCGAAACGGAGACGGAATCCAAAGAAGAGCCGGAGGGGGGCAAAGGCCACCAGGAGGGTGCCAGGCGCGGCCCCTCCCTTGGCTGCGCCTGGTGGGTCCCTGGCGACCCTGGCCACCGTCTCCGCTTCGCCTATAAATTTTCTTTAACTCTAGAAATCACGGGGATATAGTTATTTTTCACGAAACATATAGAGAGGCGTTGTTACCTTGAAAGTCCAATCTAGGGATTCTGGAGTCCTGCTCCGACACCCGCGGCCTAAGTTTGATCCACGTTTGGGGAGGGGGGGGGGGGCAGGCCGAGTTTCCCCTAAACGTGGCATAAGTTTGTTCCATGTTTGGGGCGGTGACGGAGCGACGGCTGCCATGCCTCGCCCGTCCTTTTTAAATGGGACTGCCCCTCGACCCCATCTGCATCTGTCCACACTCGCTCCCCAAACCCTAGAAGCCAGCGGTCGCTGCTCCCTTGCCGACGACCATGGCCCCCTCTTCTCGTCGAACGCTGGCGCTCAGGATATCTGCCGACGTCGTCATGACCTTCTAGCGCGACCGTGCGCCGCTCCTATGGCCGGTGGTGCACCTCCCCGCCGGCTAGCACATTAGTAGGGGCAGGGTGCGCCCGGAATGCCGGACTTCGTCAACATCGCCTACTCCGAGAGCGACAACGACGGCAGGCTCTGTGAGTACCTCGACGAGCTCGACGCCAAGGAAGCGGAGGAGGAGGAGGGGGTGGACATCAAGAAGGAGGACGTCGACGAGGTACCACAGGAGAAGGACCAGGTGGTGGAGCAGGAGGCAGCGGCCCTATGCTGCGCCATCTAAGCCTCCGAGGCGGCCGAGGCAGAGATGTGACCAGATCTGGCCGCCACAATCCAGCTCTCGGCCAACGGGGGTCGCCAGGCACCGTGGTGGCCATGGCATGCCCGCGAGGCGGGGCAGACATGGAGTCTGCTCCCGCATGGCCACAGACTCCACCTTTGGAGCAGGCGCACGCCTACATCGACGTCGGCGACGATGAGTAGGCGTAGCCGGCGGCGGACGGCACAACGGTGAACCCTAACTAGTAGCTAGGGTTTTCTTTGTTTATATTTTTTTTATTATCTACTATGTAGTGGCTTTCGGGCCATACCCGTATGCATTGCCCGAAATGCATTGCCCTTCGGGCCATGATAGTAAATTTTAGCTAAAATTTCATACTATATTTTTTAATTGAATTTGGGAGGAGAGGTGCGTTCGGGTGAGTTCATTTCAAATTGGTCCTCGGCCGTTGGGTTTGCCTTAGGATAAAAATCATGCCCCTCTAAAATACGGTTCGTATAAATCTAGGTCGACTTAGCAAAGTCCAACTTGCACATCTTCGCCCCTAAAAACTGAAGTTATGATTTTCAGAAATTGACGACATAAGAAAGGCTCAAGCTAATCTAAAAGTTGCAACGTTAGATAAAAGACGAATGCTTAGAAACAGACGGTAAAATAAGGTGGTCAAAGACTCTAAATCGATCGATGGTGGCAAGTCCAAAGTCCAAACTGCTGTGCCCGAGACAGAGCACGGTCAAAGAGCAGAGGGCACAAGGAAGATGCCTGCCTGCCTGCCTTGGCCATCCAATTATCCAAAACTATACAAAAATCTTGTTCTATACACATGGTCGATCAGGCTGGTCGCAGAGGGTGGAGCAGACTAGCACATGCCATGAGCTCGTGGATGCGGTGGCAAATTGCTAGCTAGCACATCTCCGGCCGCTCAGCACGCCACGGCAGCACCTCTGTCACTGCGCCAGAGCGACGACGGCCTCCAGAACGGCCTCTTCTGCTTCGCCGGCGGTGCTCCAGCAGCGGTGGCGGCGGCGGCGAGCCTGTCGGAGCTGAGCATGTCCCACATCACCTGCACGTCGTTGTACCCGCAGGTCTGCACGTCCTGGTGCAGGTTCAGGGCGCCGCACTCTGCATCGATTCATCAATCACCATTCATCACGGTCACGAAATTGACAATAAACAGTATAATTAAGCAGTGTTTTGTAAGCAATTAGTACTTCTTGGATTAAGCATAAATGGGTGAGAAAATGAAAAGATTCGGATAACGAATCATTGATCATCGTAACCACCATATAAGGGCTGCAGATTAGGTGGTCCAAGACCAAGAGCATCTATAATTGGCTCGCGAACGGGCGGTTGGTAGCACGAAGATATCATGGCCCTGGCCAATTCTTGGTGCGCAGCGAGGAGTGCGAATCCCAGCCGATAACGTGCGTGGATGGACCATTTGCTACCGATTGATCTCTGATCCATCTGTTTGTTTCTCGTGGTATTATCATCTCTCTGGTTATTCCATCCATGCGTGCAGTGCTTGGACCAGCGGAGCCTGGTCAGCCTGAACTCTGTCTACTACCAGTTCAAGCATGTCTGCCGGCTAGCTGAAATAAACTCTGTCTGCTACCAGCTCAGGCATGCGTGCACGATGATTCTATGTCTATCAGAATGAGTATGGCATGACATGACATGGCCTGGATATAACTAGCATGCAAGAATGGAGGACCTAAAACGAGCTGCAAGTATTTGAGTTCTGAATTTTGATCTTAAATCTGGCCTGTGGCGAGTGTTGGACCAATGCAGGGTTCTCTGCTGCAAGAAGCATGCAGCGATGTATGGTACTGTACATGTGAGCGAGCAGAGTGAGATGTGTGTCGGCTATCCTTACCGGCCTTGCGGACGCGGGCGCGTGCGGCGGCGACGGCGAGCCTGCAGGCGCGGCGCACGGGCGCGACCACCCTGGCGCACCACCACGCCATCACGCGCGTGCCCATCTGCTGATGCTGCCGCTGCCGGCGAGGCCTCGTCGCCGGGTGCGTGGCGTCGCCGTCGTGGGCGCCGGCGAAGGGCTCCGCCGGACGCCGGGACCGGGCGCCCAGCCTTGCCATGGGGGGTGGCCTCGGGAGGAGCCTCTCCTTCGCACCCCACACACAGTCCCAGTGGATCTCCCTAGCCCACGCCCCTTTCCGTTGAGTATTTAAGCAGCGTGCGCGTGACGCCGGGGAGCCCACCCCCCGAGCCCGAGGTCTCCTCCCATCGCACACACATTTTATGATTTTATCCAACGTACACACTACACATGGGACATGACGTGCAGATTCCGCGGGAAAACGGGTGTAACAATTCGTACGGCTACGGATGGATCACATGCTGTGTACTCCTACATAATTCTCTCTAAGGGCATCTTCAGCCGTTACGTCCTCCCAGGGCCTAAAACGCCGCCGTTTTGGGGCCGCCGCGGCGCCAAACGGCGCTAATCTGAAACCTGGGGGGCAGACTTCCCAGTCGCTCCCCGAGCCCAAGTTTCGGCCCAAAAAAACTCGATTTGAAAAACTTGGCGTATTTTATTGAATTCAGCAAAGTTCGTACAAGTTCGACGCAAATTTAAACTAAAACACAAATTTAAACTAAATTTAACCTAAACTACTGAAGGCCTAGGCGCGCAGCGATGACCTGACTGTAGTCGACGTCGACGCCGTCGTCGTCGTCGTCGTCGGGGCCGTTGCCGGGGCGCTTGCTCGTCCCCTGTCCTGCGTCTCCGCAGCCGGAGTTGCCCCACCTGCTCGCCGCGAGGGCTCGCTGGATCTCGTTCTCCTCGTCGGAGTCGGGGTCGAGCACGACGTAGACTGGGTCCTTCGTCGGCGGCGGGGGAGGGACGCGGCGGCGGGCCGCGTTAGCGGCAGCCTCCTGGTCGCGCGCCGCCTTGCGCTGCTCGGCCTCAGCGAGCAGGCGGCGCTGGAGCTCGAGCTCCTCGGCGGTGCTCTCCCGCAGGCTCCAGTCCGCGGCGAGGTCATCGGCGAGGGGCTGGACCGTGTTGAGGGAGAGCTCCTCGGCGGCCTTCAGGTCTGGCCACTCGTCGTCCTCGCCCTCGGTCGGCTCCGTCATCGGGCGGACCGCGCGCTCGAAGCGTGCCTCGCCAATGCGCAGGGCGCCGCCGCTGCGCCTGCGGGCTGGCGCGCCGGAGTTCAGAAAGGGGGGGTAACAGAGAGAGAATGGGTGCCGGAGGAGCTCGAGGTGGCCGACGAGGAGCCGGCGCCCGTCCGGCGCGCATCCCACGCTGGGTTCTGCCGGGGTGGCATCTCCAGGCGCGGCGTGTTGCCGGCGTGGATGTAGTCCACAACCCACTCGAGCGTGCGGTTGTGGCCTCCCCACCAGCGGCGGCGACCTTGGCCATTGGCACGGCCCTCGACGGGGCCGTTGTCGCCCAAGGAGGCGAGCTCCCTGTCGCGGCGCCGCGTGATCTCCTGCCACCAGAACTCGTCGTAGCCGTCCGCCGGTAGGCGTTCGGCCACCTCCATGGCGTCGCGCTCCTCGCGGATGGCCCGCCGGAACTCCGCGTCCGTCGACGGGAGCGGAGGCACGGGCACCCCACCCGCGCTCAGGGCCCAGCGCGGCTGCCCGGCCCCAGAGCTCGGGAGGCGGCTGTCCGGCGGGCACGGGTAGCCCGCGCGGTACAGCGCCATCGTCTCGTCCCGGCGGAGGTGGCGGCGGGTCCAGCCGTTGGCTGCGGCGTCGTTGTTGTAGCCCGTCATTTCTGCGTGGAGGATGAGAGCACGGGGGAGAGGAGAGCGACGAGGAAGGAGAGAAGAGCGAGGTGGAAGAATGGCGAGCGCAGCGAGCGGCGGGGGGGTTTTATAGCCTGCCGGGCATTTACTGCGGCGCTTCCCCTTGCTGCCGCCCGCCACGCCATTACGCCGGCAGCCTTTGAACGGGTGCATGCACTGGGCGGCCGCCACGCCATAAACGCCGGCAGCCTTTGACCGACGCGCGAGCCGAGAAGATGATCACGGGGCGGTTCTGTTCCCGCGATTTTTCGTCGCGTCACTGACAGAGCTGACCCGCGCGTGCTGCCGCGCAGTTTCGCCCCCCCCCCCCTCCCCACGCCGAACCCAGCGGGCTGGGTTTGGTCTGGGTGCCGCGGCGCGAAATAGCGCCGTTTCGGCGCTATTTGGGCTTCTGGGGGGCCGACTGGTGAGGAAACGACGCTATTCGCCGCTTCCGGCGCTAAAAAGCCCGCCTGGGGGGCTCTAGGTGGGCGACTGGAGATGCCCTAACAATTTCATATCTGGTCTCGGTTTTCTGTCCCTTTTTTTCTTTATGGTTGCCATGGTGTTTTGATTTGACACGATCTGCTTCCTGGTTGTTGAGCGTAGGTTCGGATGGATGGATGGATGGGCTGTACCGCTCGTGGGACACGCGCTCAACTTCACGTGCTCCCCCGCCCAAATCAGTTCGTAACCCGGGTCATTCACTCGCTCCTGCAGATGCCGTGGGGTAGCGGTTACTTGCGGGTGGAGGGTTGTTACCTATTCCGTTCTTCTTCGCTCCGCTCGTCCTAGCCGTCCCCGGGACGATAACTTGTGCCACTTACGGGGGCTCCGATGGAGATGTCAATGGTTGGGACCTGTCACGAGTGGCTGCAGCATCGAACATCGTCACACGTTTCAGATCTCACTCACTGCCTGCCCGTGACAGTCACCCACCGTGCATGGTCGGCCGGCTAACATCACATGACGTGATCTCCATCCCACACATCGTGCTCACAGGTCACAGCTCAAGAATAGCCTGCCAGTGCCACACGAGCAGCCGCGAAAGAAGGTAAAAACCTGGCTGCACTGACGAGTGAAGACCACTCAGTTACCCGGGACGTGTCCAAGACCTGGGTCCAGGCATTCTGCTGCTGGCTGGTGAAATATCACACATCGGCAGGAACAGTTCACTGTTACCTCAAAAAAAAAACAAGGAATAGTTCACTGTGATGTGTCTCGTGCAGGAATGTGAGCATGCGAGGGAGGAGCCACTTGGGAGCTTGACCATGGATGACAGCCCCTCTTGACGATGATGCGTCCTGGCAAATGCATTACCGTCAGCGTATTATCACGATTATAGTAATCAGAGGGGACAAGCAGACCCCGCAGCGATGATCTCCACATGATTAAACAGTTGCCACTGGAACACCCGACACTCGGGCTTAGCATGTACTACTTGCACATGTGAAGCCCAAGCTGAAGCTGGTAGTATGTTCCAAGAAACAGAGCATAACGTACGTGCGCTCCATCGCTGATAAAGAACAAAATGTGGATGTTCAGGACGTGAGAGTTAATGCATGCAATGATCTCTTATGCAACCCAGAGCCAGTATGCTGATGACGAGAGCGAAAATAGTAGCTTGATCCGTATAACATTCATCGCTGTATTCAGAATTTCAGAAAAAGTGTCAACCCCAGACCAACCCTGCAGTCAGAAGGTAATTGGATTGATGCAGCAAATTGCCATATTTCCCTGTTTGGAATGGATTGATGCAACGCCCCACTCATGACTTTAATCACAGTGCAAATACATTTCAGTTTATCACAATCATGGATTCAGAGCCAGTCAAGGGGGCAGGCAGGCAGACCCTGCAAACAATCATGTTGACGTGATTAAAGAGTTGCCTGTCAACAGGAGCATCATCCATCCGGTAGCAGGGTTTTTCTTTCCTTTATGGGGGGCTTGCACATGGGGCCAAGCCTCGGAATAGCAAGTCTGTTCCAGAGCAGAGCATAACGTGCGATAATTCCTCGCTCATAACACTAAATGGTTGGTCCTAACTAAAGTGTATCAGGATATGAGAGCTAATGCAAGTATCCATCTTAGTAGCAGTATAAAGGCGATGACAGCGGCACCAACGAGTAACATGAGTGATATCAACATTGATCTTGTAGCTATAAGAACGGGGCAATGAATTATCTGGTACATCATACCCAGGATAACAGTCTTCGGAATTTCAGAAATGTGTCGGCGGGCTGCAACAATTTTATCTATATGGTTTAAGAAGGCAACCATAGAGTCACACGCTAAGGAAACCACGGCAAGCCTGCCTAAAACAGCCTATCTGGACCTATTATGTTACACAAAGTAGACACGCAAGAAGAGCAGGGTGTAGGCGAGAGGAACAAGCCGATGATTCATACCTAGTGGTAACTGGCCACACGCCCACAGCACACCCCAAAGCCAACACCTCAGTATCTCCTAGGTAAGCCACAATCAGTGAACTTTATACCTAGTGAAGTTTTTGAGAACTTTATACCTAGTGAAGTTTTTGAGACAGGCCCTCGGAACATAGAAAAGAAAAATCATAAAAAAATGTAAGGGCCGACATATTAAGTTAACAATGAGTTTGCCAACTACTCCCTCCGTTCAACAATAGATGACTTCCACATATCTATATATGGATGTATCTAGACACTAAAAAAGTGTCTAGATACATCCATATATAGATATGTGGAAGTCATCTATTGTTGAACGGAGGGAGTAATTATTACAGAACCTACTTCCTAAATTATTTGAATACAAAACTGACACGATGACACCAGAAGCACATGGTTACTTACCACACTATCCGTCGTGATAAACAGCCCTCCGTAGGACCCGAGGTACCGTACATGCAACAGCACAACGAGCAAAATACCGTTACTAACAAAATTCCAGCAGACACTACATGACTTACATAGCTGAAACGACCACTCAGAAACATGTCAAACAAGGAAGAACTAACCAGCCACACGAGTCCAAATATATAACTTCGACCGTACTAAGCAACAGCTGAGCATGCTCCCGTATTTGTTTCCCAAGCAGAGTTTGAATTGTAAGTTAAATTTATTAGAGCGCTTGTGGTCCAACTATGCTCCCATCTAATCAAGCTGTTCGCCTGTTCCTAACACCTGAAAGGTTACCAAAACGAAAGTGAGATAAACATCTCAGCAAGTGACAGAAAAGGGGGGTTACCCCACTATGATAAACATAATGACATTTGGGCCACTAAGAAACACACGATTGACTTAACAAGTAATGATTTCATTCTTATCTCAATCAACATCAGTGAGAGTTAGTCCAATACCATACTTCACAACTTCCTTCTCACCCACCGGAAGTAATCGCAAGTGAAATGGAATGCAATGCTATGAATATATGATTCACGAGAGCACCTTGGCTCGATGCATAGCACGGGGTATCGATACAGATTTGTGGCTAGAAGTGGCGATCTTTGCACACCTATCACTCTAGATATGCTTAATGCACATGTAATGCATTCCGAAGGCACAGAGCATAATTGCGTATTCATTCGATGCATCAATATGAGCTCCCAATTTACAGCTCTACTAGACAGCAAAAATGCAAGAAACATTAAAATGTGTACAGGGAACGTATTCCACTTCACTTGGCACAAGATGAAAAGAGCTGAACAAAAAATCACCAACACAAATAATCCACCCGGGTGACCTTGCCTTAATATGAGGCACTAGAACCTGGAAATTAAAAAGGATAACCTCTTAGTACACTAATAAAACCTAAGCAAGAGAAGACATTCTCCTACCCTCATAATTTACAACATAATTCTGTATCTCTTTGCATGTACCACCAAACTCAGTAAATAAAATACACTGGATATATACACAAAGTTCTACTACTTTTCTGTAAACATGAGAATATAATTTAACCATCTTCATGGGATCAAGCCTCGGAATAGCAAGTCTGTTACAGAACAGAGCATAACGTGCGACAATTCCTCGCTGACAAGACTAAATGGTTGGTCCTAACTAAAGTGTATCAGGATATGAGAGCTAATGCAAGTACCGATCTTAGTAACGGTGTGGCAGCAACGAGTAACATGAGTGATATCAACATTGATCTTGTAGCTATAAGAACCGGGCAATGAATTTATCTGGTACATCGTACTCAGGCTAACAGTGTTCAGAATTTCAGAAATGTGTCGGTGGGCTGCAGCAATTTTATCTAGATGGTCTAAGAAGGCAACCATAAGTCACACCAAGGAAACCACGGCAAGCCTGCCTAAAACAGCCTATCTGGACCGATTTTGTTACAGAAGCAGAGGGTGCAGGCGGGAGGAACACGGATAAAGTAACTCTGGTCACACCACACCCCAAAGCCAAACACTCGTCAGTAAATCTCCTAAGTAAGCCACAATCAGTAAACTTTATACCTAGGCCCTCAGAACAAAGAAAAGCAAGATCATAAAAATATGTCAGGAAGACATGTTGAATTAACAATTAGCTTTGCAATAAACTACCTACCTCCTGAATTACTTACCAGTCGTGATATGAACGCTTAGGCGACGACGTTAAGGTGATCCCTGACAGCGCCTTAGCATTTTGCCCGCCGTAAAGCGTCAGGGCGGGGGTTGATCGCCTTATGACGCCTTACCGCCTTAAAAACATTGACCCGAGCTACCGTAAATGCGACAGAACGACGAGCTAAAGACCATTATTAACAAAATTCCAGCAGACACTACATGACTTACATAGCTGGAACGTCCACTCAGAAACATGTCAAATAAGGAAGAACTAAACAGCCACACAAGTCCAAATATATAACTTCGACTGTACTAAGAAACAGTTGAGCATGCTCCCGTATTTGTTTCCTAAGCAGAGTTTGAATTATAAGTTAAAGTGATTCAAGTGCTTATGGTCCAACTATGCCCCCATCTAACCAAGATGTTCATACACCTGACAGGTTACAAAAAGAAAGTGAGATAAACATCTCAGCGAGTGACAGAAAAGGGGGTTACCCCACTATCATAAACATAATGAGCTTAGGGCCACTAAGAAACACACGATTGACTTAACAAGCAAATGGTTTCATTCTTATCTCAATCAACATCGGTGGGAGTTGGTGTTATGGCTGCTAGGGTTTGAGCGGGAGAGAGAGAGCTGCGAGGGCGCGAGAGAGCCGGCCGTGGGGATCTTTTCCCACGGCCGGGCAAGAGGGGAAGGGTTTTCCTTCTTAATTCTTGCTTGATTAGATTGATACATCTCCTCTCCATATATAGAGAGGTTTACTTGACTCCCAAGCACGGCTTACTTGACCCCTAAGCAAACCCTAAGACTAATGGGCCCAGGCCCATCACGTACTCTAACAGTTGGTCGGACACCATCCTTCACAACTTCCTTCTCACCAACAGGAAATAATCGCAGGTGGAATGGAATGCAATGCTATGCACACATGATTCACGGGACTACAGGAGCACCTTGGCTCGATGCATAACACAGGGTATCGATACAGATTTGTGGCCAGAAGTGGCGATCTTTGCGCACCTATCACTCTAGATATGCTTAATGCACATGTAATGCATGCCGAAGGCACAAAGCATAAATTGCATATTCATTCGATGCATCAATATGAGCTCCCAATCTACAGCTCTACTAGACAGCAAGAATGCAAGAAACATTAAAATGTGTACAGGGAACAAATTCCACTTCATTTGGCACCAAGAAGAGTTTGGCACAAGATGAAAAGAGCCGACATAGAATCACCAACACAGATAATTTACCCGGGTGTCCTTGCCATTACCTTGACAAAAGCTTGGTGATGAAGATCAACCCTAACATGAGGCACTAGAACCTGGTAATTTAAAAGGATAACCTCTTAATACACTAATCAAACCTCTAAGCAAAAGAAGACATGCTCCTATCCTCATAATTTATGACTTCATAATTCTATATCTTTTTGCATGTACCACCAAACTCGGTAAATAAATACACTATGGACATACACACAAAAATTTACAACTTTTCACTAAACAAAAGAATATATTTTAACAGTCTTCATCAGTTAAATCACGCTCCAAGGTTACTGCACAAAAATACTGTACAGAATAAATCACACTGGTGCACAAAAGAAAAGGTCAAATTCCTACAACTATTGATTAGTCAACCAATTCCCATGTTCTTAAGCTTGCTGGAAACATTAAGGAGTTCCCCACAACTTCCATGTTCAGGTTCATACAAAGAAGTCCCCGCAGCGATGATCTCGACATGATTAAACAGTTGCCACAGGAACACCCGACAGTCGGTTTCAGAATGTACGTGCGCTTCATCGCTGATAAGACTAGAATGTTGATGCTAACTAAAGTCTATCAGCACATGAGAGTCAATACAGGCAATCATCGTAGTAATATAAATGCAAACAGATTTACAGCATTGACCCCTTAGCGATAAGAGCTTCAGAATTTCAAAAAAGAAAAAGGTGTCAACGAGACGAACCTTGCAGTCAGATGCTAACTGTTTGGAATGGATTGATGCAGCGCCCAATGACTTTAATCACAGTGCAAATACATTATCACTTTATCACAATCATGGATTCAGAGCCAGACAAGAGAGGCAGGCAGACCCTGAAACAATGATCTTGACATGATTAAAGAGTTGCAAACAGGAGCATCCAGTAGCACAGCATTTTTTTTCTTTATGGGCTTGCACATGGGGTCAAGCCTTGGAATAGCAAGTCTGTTCCAAAAGAGAGCCTAACGTGTGATAATTCCTCGCTGATAAGACTAAATGGTTGGTGCCAGTAACTAGAGTGTATCAGGATATGAGAGCTAATGAAAGTAACAATTTTAATAATGGTATAAAGGTCAGAACTCTGGCTAACGGTATTCAGAATTTCAGAAATGTGCCGGCAGGCTGCAGCAATTTTATCTAGATGATTTAAGAAGGCAACCATACAGCCACACTCTTTAAGGAAACCACGGCAAGCCTGCCTAAAACAGCCTATCTGGACCTATTTTGTTGCAGAAAGTAGACAAGCAAGAAGCACATGCCGGGTGTAGGCGGGAGGAACAGGGATAAAGTAACTGGTGTCACCACACCCCAAAGCCAAACACACCTCAGTAATCTCCCAAGTAAGCTACAATCAGTAAACTTTATGCCTAGTAATCCGTACCGTCACCTCTTCGTCCGCTCACCTGGCCTTTCCCGTTCTCATCTTCGTGATAATGGCTGCAACGGGCAGGAGCCCAAATCCACCGCCGGCGACCTCCCCAAGCATCACCCTCGCCGCCGCCTTAGCCTAGGACACGGGCGGTGGAGGCAAGGCTCTCTCCTCTCGCTGCACCGCAAGTGGAGCTCGGCTCAGAATTCATCTGGTTCGAGGTGGCGGCTGTCCATGGATGTGCGGCGAGCCTGTAATGGGGGCGGCGGAGTGCCCAATCTGGATCCGTGCGTGGGCTGGGCTGATGCGAGGGGAGGCAGCTCGGATCTAGAGCTGCGGCATGTCGTTCCTAAAGTCGTGCTTCCTGTCGTGCGTGGTCAAAGGCGTCTTGGCGGCAGTGCGGTGCAGACCACCGTCCATGGAGATTGGAGAAATAGGTCACCATCTAATACTCACGTAGTCAGACCTGCAGACCAGCGTCCATGGTGCAGACCTGTAGATCGACAAGTCTGGCATCCTCAGGTAGTCACATAGGCCATATACGAGCAAATCCATAACTGTAATATGGATGTCCCTTGATTCCTTCTGAACATGTACATGCACCGTATATTTTTGGAACCTTCAGCTCTGTCATGTTTGTATATAGATTAGTTCAGACATGTTTCTGAATATAATGTACAGAGGGTAATCACACCACCTCAACCAAAGAAAGTCATCAAAACTACCTAGCCACTATCATCCCTCTAACCAAACAAAAAATTGGTTATCCCTACCCTTTTCTCACCATTCCAACCAAACAGAAAAAGTGGTTATCCCTAACCAGCTGGTTGGGGATACCCTCATCCCCTGAATCATACCCCCCAGACCAAACACACCCTAAGAAACATGTCAGACACGGAATAACTATCCAGGCACACGAGTCCAAAATATATAACTTCTACTGTACTAAGCAACGGCTGAACATACTCCCGTATCTGTTTCCTAACCAGAGTTTGAACTGTAAGTTAAAGTAATTCAAGTGCTTGTGGTCCAACTATGCCCCCATCTAATCAAGCTGTCTCTAAATCCTAACACCTGAAAGGTTACAAAAAGAAAGTGAGATAAACATCTCAGCAAGTGATAGAAAAAGGGGTTTACCCCACTATCATAAACATAATGAGCTTTGGTCCACTAAGAAACACACGCTTAACTTAATAAGAGACGGTCCACTATCATAACACAGGGTATCGATACAGATTTGTGGCTAGAAGTGGCAACTTTGCACAACTATCACCCTAGATATGCTGAATGAACATGTAATGCATGCCGAAGACACAAAGCATAAATTGCATATTCATTCGATGCATCAATATGAGCTCCCAATTTACAGGTCTACTAAACAGCAAGAAACATTAAAATGTGTTCAGGGAACTAATTCCACTTCACTTGGCACAAGATGAAAAGAGCTGAACATCCACTAAATTAGGCAAACAGTAAATACAGTATAAATACTCCCTCCGTCTCAAATAACTGTCACAAAGATGGACAAAAATGGATGCATCTAACACTAGATTATGTCTAGATACATCCACTTTTGTCCATCTTTGTGACAGTTAATTAATGTGAGATGGAGGGAGTACACTATGCCTGCCGGCCGGGAGCCCGGGCGAGCGCCGGGTAATAGGGGCGCTGCATCCACCTATGTCTTAATACTCCTACACTAATAAAACCTCTAAGCAAGAGAAGAGATGGTTCTACCCTCATAATTTACAACTTCATAATTCTGCATCTTTTTGCATGTACCACCAAACTGAGTAAATAAGTACACTATGGACATATACACAAAGTTCTACTATTTTTCTGTAAACATAAGAATATAATTTAACCATCTTCATGAGTTAAATCACGCTCAAGGTTACAGCACACAGATACTGTACATGAAAAACCAGACTGGTGCAGAGGAGAAAAGGACAAATTCAGATTGCTACAACTATTGATTTTTCAACCAATCCTTTATGTTCTTAAGCTCGCTGGAAACATTAAGGAGTTCCCCACAACTTCCATGTTCACGTTCTTACAAAGAAGTCCCTAACACACTTAAAAAGACGAATTTATCTACAAATCACCCTGTAGCCTGAACTGAGCCACAAGGAATGATGTTTCTGAAATCTGGAGATTACTAGCAGGACACACCAATCCTAATAAAACAACTGAACATGCAGTAAACAGGAGGATCTTTTGGGATGGGCATTACCTTAGGCAGTGAGCACTCAGAAATCACAAGATATGCAATGATCCCCCGTTGCCTCCTATTCATGAATCTGTCCTCTGCCCGCCACCTTTTGCACGCAATAGCAGCAGCGGCCACGGTGAGAAAATCTCACATCCAGCCCCTTTGTGTGCAGTCGCCAAAAACGAGCTGTTACGGGAAAGACAAGTGGCCGGTTGGGTTAATCCTTGACTCAAGCTGATGATAAAGGGGTACTAGGCTTGTGGATTAGTCTATTAGCCCACTACTGGCCGCCCCAGAGACTAAGTTGAACCTATAATTTTCGTAAGGTGTTCCATGATAACTATACAGATCCTTTTACAGTGTCAACAACTGAAGATGCTACCAAATTCCTGAAAGAGCATTAAAGTAATCCATAGCAAAATGTACTATTAACAAATTTGGTTCACTTGAAAGGTATATAGAGTTTCTCGAAAAGATAAAGGATATAAACGATGTACAGTGGGTCCAAAGAACATTAGCCTCCGATTTGAAGAGACCTGTTGAAAGAGAAAATACCTGAGTACCATCGATAAGGATTCCCCGAACAAAGGGAATGTACAGGATATGTACACAATGACAGGATGGATATCCAGGATATGTACAACGCAGGGCTAACTCCACCAAATTCAATCAATGCTAAATACACTCGGCAAGCACTGTAGTATTGCATCTTTGTATGAGCTGGGTGTTTCAACCCGGTACCGTGCAAGTTGTTTTTCACACCACATCAACAAACTGAGTACAATCAATATCTTGGAGAGTAATCTTGCCAAGAAGTAGATCGCTTGCATGCATGGGGCACAATGGGAGGCATTTCTTGTTCAGACTCTCATGAATGGCACTTAGTCCTTGGACCCACTTCTTTTCATTCAAAGGATCTATATTTAGGCGATTCTGCAGCAGACGTATTCGATAAAGGACAGTGTCCGTTCTAGCACAAAAATGTGCCAGGCACGGAAGGGAGGTGTCATCGACTGCTAATCTGACCAGTATCATTGTCAGGGCTCCATCCACAGGCTTTGGATCAGAGAGATTCTTATCACCCATCATCTTGATCTCCCGCTCTGCCGGGAAGTACACGTCTGCCACTCCATCTTCATTTGTCACCTTCAAATCCTTTGTATAGTGGCTAATTGCTTGCCTCTTGGTGCACTCATGCTTCTCTGCCAATGTCAAGAAGCAGGAGAACCTCAAGTGATAGCTCACAACAATCTTGACCATCTTGAAATTCCGACAGCAGCAGAAGAAATCTAGCCACCTTCTACCAACACCGGCATACCATTTGATGATATCTGCATCATCCAAACAAAGAAGCAGCTTTATTGGCCGTGGACGTCCCATGGAATTTGTGAACCCGGCCAACTTTACCGCTTTTCTTACAAGCTCTATTGGTGCATTGACCCTCATCTTCAACTCTGTCAAATCCTCCACAGTCCTCTTCTCGTATTGTCTCTCGTCCTCCTCCTCTGCTAGCCTCTCCTCGTCCTCAGTCATGTCATAGCCCCTCCTCGGCATCAAGAACCTGTCGAGTGCTTCCTGTAATTGATCATGGGAGTCCACCAATGCTGGTGGCAACTGATCCCTCACCCTACTCAATGACAAGAAGTCACCAGAAGTGAGCAACCGGTGCCAGTAACGACAATGGTCCTGCGACTTGAAGTATTCGACCACTGTCTCCTTTGCCCAACCCTTGAACTCCTGTTGCACTTCATCCTCAATACGGAAATCAAACTCGAACTCATGCCCCCGCCTCACCTTCTTGAACAAGTGGTTCAGTATCTTCAATCCAAGTTTCTTCCTCCGAGTCTCACGAGCATTTTTCAGCTCCTGTGCCTCTGCTGCCTTCCTCTTCAGATACATCTTCCTCGCACGTTTCGCCTTCTCTGACATGGGAGGGTGTAAGACTGACGGCGGCACAGCTTGGAACTCCATCCCCAGGAATTCCATCTTCTCTGACACTGCACTGTGGACTGAGCTCCCAAACCTGTCAACCTTCACCTCCAAGTCCTTCTCCAACACTCTGAGGATCCTATCTCGGACCTCGAGTGTGAGCATCTTCGACCCGGTTGTCACAACCATCATCTCGTCGAGATACCGGACAGCATACACTCTCACAGGCGTATGAAGAACACTCTCATCCTTTACTCTAGGATTCTTCTTGTGCACCTCCTCCCGGATGGCCATCACCTCTCTATCCACAGGATCAAAGAATATGTTCAGCAGCGTGCCAGTGAGCTCCGATTCCTGGGGGAGCCCGCGGCTGAGCTCGGAGCTGCCGAGCTCGAAAGCTATCGCATCGGACAGGAACAGCTCGCGCAGGTAATCCAGGAAATCGGGGTCGTCGACCTTGCAAGAGATGGCGTCGACCAGGTGGCGGACGTGGCGGGGTGCGAAGGGCTGGCGCGGGATGGCGACGCGGAAGAACCAGGTGGCGTTGGGGATGGAGCGCAGGTAGCGGATGGCGGCGTGACGTGCGCGGTAGGCGAAGGTGGCAGCGCGCGGGGCGAAGACGGCGTCAAGGGCGGAGGCGGCGGAGAGCATGGCGAGGCGGAGCGGGAGGGAGGGGAGGGGGAGCGGGCGGCCCTTGAGGCGGGAGGGGAGAATGAGGCGGAGGTGGGAAGAGGGGGAGGGTGGCGCGGGCTGGGAGGAGATGGTGGTGGGGAGAGGAGGGGGTTCGGGCGGCGGCGCGGAGGGGTGGGAGCGGCGGCGGAGGAGGAGGGCAGAGGCGAGGAGGAGGGAAGGGTGGGAAAGGAGCGGGAGGAGGGAGTGGAAGCGGCGGGTGGCAGCAGAGTAGTGGTCGCGGCGCAGGAGGACCTCGAGCTCCGCGATGGAGAGCGGCGCTGGCGCGGCTACGGTGGCGGTGGCGGCAGTGGTGGAGAGAGGGCGAGGTGTGGGGAGGAGGACGCGGCGGTGCGCCCGCGCGAGGCGGGTGAGCATATGCGGCGCGTGGAGGCGGCTGCGGTGGGCGGAGGCCGGGAGAAACTGCAAACTTGCGACTACCGCGGCGAGAGCGAGGGGGCTGCCGGCGTGGCGGCGCGCGGAGTTGGGCCGCGAGAAAGGGCCGTGCCCGAGCCCGCCAGCGTTTTGCCACTCACAAAGCACTTGCACAAATGCAAACCATAGCTCAAAAATCAAAACGAAATGGAACCGAGGAACTCGTGAGATGAAAAATCGGCGCAAACAATGCACCATACACTCGGTCACAAGTTTCACACGCAGGCTCTAAAGTTACGATGCTCGAAGCTCTAAGGGCATCTCCAGTCGTTGCGCCCCCCCAGGACGCAAAAACCCTCGCTTTTTTTGCGCCGCGGCGCTAAACGGCGCTATTCTGGGAACTGGGGGGGCGCGTTTCCCAGTCGTGAACCCAGGCCGCCCCCCCAGCGGCGACTCGGCCCAATTTGAGCAATAGAAAAATTGCACACCAAATAAATAGAGTTTTGCCACACAAATAAATTATTCAACAAATAAAAGGAAAAAAATTGACTAGTCATCCTCCTCAACATTTGAACTCCCGGATGGCATGCATGATCTTGAGGAAGAGCGTGCGTTTCATCCTGAAACGACGCCGGAACACCTTCTCGTCGTTGGTAGGATCCTCGGCGAAGTAGTCGGAGTAGAGGATGCAGTAGCCCTCGTACCGCTGCCTCGGCCTGCTCTTCCGGCGACCGGGCTTCGATCCAGCGCGGCGTGGCGCGGCGTCCTGGGCCAGCAACGCGGCCAGGCAGCTCAGGACGACCAGGTGCTCCTCGTCGTCGATGGAGGCCTGGTCTTCCTCGTCGAATAGCTCGGCGAGCATTTCCTCGGCGTCGGAGTCCATGGCTCGGACAGAGCGTCGAACACCTTGCGGTGGACGCGGCTCACTGGGGCGCAGCCTCCTCCGCGACGGAGACGTGCTCGAACGGCGGCGACGACGTGGTGGACCAGCCGGCGGTGGTTTGTCTCTTCGCTGGCGTACGCTGGCGGCGCCGGTGGTTGCGGGGGTGGGGCGGCGACGGCGAGGGCGAGCGAGTGGGAAAGACGGTTCGGGGGTGGAGAAAGTGGAAAAAGAGCTCTCCCTCGCCGACAGCGCTGGCCCACGCGCGCTTTTCCTCTCGCCGCCCCCCCCAGGCCGAACCCAGCAGGCTGGGTTCCGCCTGGGGGCGGCGGCGCTAATTTCCGCCGAAACGGCGCTTTTTCAGGTCCTGGGGGGGTCGACTGGTGGAAAAACGGCGCTTTTCGCCAAAAACGGCGCTAATTTGCGTCCTGGGGGGGCTCTGGGGGGGACGACTGGAGATGCCCTAAAGTTGAAGTACTCCAACTTTGCGAAGTATAGCTTCGAGTATACAAAGACAACGGCTATAAGTTGCGATGCTCGAAGCTGAAAGAGCAGGGGGGTCAAATAGAAACAAATGAGTAACGGCTAAAGATAGCACTAACATTTAATTTTTTTTTTGTGTGATACCTTCGCAAAAGAGTAATAGTTATCATGGCATTGGAATATAAAGTGTGATGGTAAAACAATTAAGTATTTGTTCTTACATTTCTTGTTCTATATGGTCAGCCATCCAAATGTTTCTAACTTGTATCCAACAAGTTAGATAAGATGGCTTATATGGTTAGATAAGATGGCTTTCTATAGTCTTTACCAACCTACAGATCTCCTAAAGGGTTTAAAACCTAAGATCGCTTTGCTCTGATACCAACTGCGGTGACCCAGCACACCACTGCATGTGTAGTGCACCAGACGTTGACAATTACTCACAGAAGGACTTACCGTAAATATTACATCACTCAGAGTGGTACAACAAAAACATAGCATGTCCAAGCAAAACTATATGATACAAAATTCATGACAAAATCTCGAGAATCTCTTTGATGTATCAAAGAAGATCTCGTGCAAATGAAACATCAGAAGATGCAAATTGTAACTTTAAGCTAGAGAATAACTCTAGCTTAGAACCTAATCCACTACCGCTGATCATAATCCTAATCTATGGCTTCTGAGAATCTTAAGTCCAGGAATGAACTCCTCCTTCAACTTGCTAGTTTCTCCTCTACCGGCATTGTTGATGACGTTGCTTCATCGGTTAAGTAGTATATGACTCCTCCTAGCTTCGTTAGATAGCTTTGCCTTCACGATGAAGACCTCCTCATCATCGTGATGGCCATCGGACATCTCCCTTAGTGTCTTCAACTCTAAGCAGGGGTCAAGTGGAAACAAATGAGTAACGAGTGTTACTCAACAAGTTCATTATATACGGTGGGTAGTTTGATGCACTAACTACAGCATTAGACTCAAAAGAGTCATAAGCTAATGCAAGGTTTTTGCAAATATTTCTTCAAGAGATTGTTTTTAATATCGAAAACTATGCCCGCCAAATCTTCATAGGAGTTAGAACTTCATGGAGTTCCTTTTCTGTAGCGTTCACATTTCCTTCCCGGAACATGGGGTAACATGCCACATCTTTTTACACTCTGTAGAGGTGCGTTTTTTTCCCATAGGCGATCAAGACCATGTTGCACAACCAGGCTTACGTTCCTGTCCATACCCACTTAGGTGTGGGGCTCGGTTGTTGATCCAACCAAACCGTGCTTCTTCGCACAACACATGCCAACCCATTTCAATCCACGCAGGTTTACCCCTGATTCTACCCCTCACGATAGATATCTAGGCTCCCCAGGCAGACCATCATAGATACCAGAGTCTGTGGGAATTAAGGGATCCCACCCATGTGAATATAGTCTCACAAGACCTACAACGTACGGCTCTGGCTGCCCCTTGATATGTGAACGGGAAAAGATCACAGTTGGCTTACTCGCCCCATACAAGATCTTTGGTCAACGCGGTATTTACGGCCCCAGAACTCTAACAACATTGGTTGTTATCTCCTGGGTAATACTTTCCCATGCAGATGGAATCTTCCATTGACCGATTCTTCTTACCATGGGTCCATCTACCCACCGCAACAGAATACTCCACTCGGGTAGACATTCATTAGTCATATTCTTATAAAAATAGGATCATGCATTATTTTGGGAATAAGGTGGTAATATGATAGGGTTTTGCAAATAGTTCTTAGCAAATACTTCAAGGATATGAGCAAGTGATGAACTTGACTAAGGTAGAAATAATAATTCATGTCCTTCCGGGTTCGAGGGTTGCATGGGAATCTCGAGATCTAAAAAATAGCAAAGTAGTCCCAATAAGGACTACTGAAAACACTAGCAAGATGATATAATGCATAGTAATGAGATGCATCACGAAATACCCTGAGATTACTCCAGCTCACGAGTGTAAGCTACGTTTGATACGATATTTTGATTACATTGATCTTAGATGAACCTGTGATGACGGATTTATTCACTTAAAGAGTTAATATCATTAGGGTTTTGAAGTTTGAAATGCTTTACTTAATTATATTAAATTGTCACTTCTTTTAGACTCATGTGTGTTTCACTTTTATTTAGTAAATCAATTGTTATCATGTTTAAATTATAAGTATTTAGCACTTGGTTAGGAAATAAGACAATATCACATTGAAAACAACTTTCATACGATAACAAACACATTTTCTTCTATGTTGTTGAAAAGTGTAGAGCTAAGACAAATGAACCTAATTAAAGGTGAGTATATAATACAATTTTTTTGATGGGGGTTATGAAGTGTAAAATTATTAGGTGTTTAATGAGTGAAAATAGTATAGTGTTGGTTATTTATGGTTATATTGGATTATTAAAGAATTCCCTTATACTTAAAAAAATAGTATTCATTCTTATTTTTTGGAACTCATAAGTTACTAGAAATGATTTGTTTTCATATATTTGAATATAAAATGCTTTTATCTATAGATGGTATATTGTTTGAAATTTTCTGAAAATATTTAGATAAATTATTGTTTTCACAATTTTAAATATAATAAATGCCTATTCGAATATTTCTCATTTTTAAAATTATTCAAATTAACTTGAAAACATCATAAATGAATTGCACTTGTCTTCCTAAGAATTTTGGTATACAATTTGTATTTTCTTATATTATTGAATTATTCATTATTTTCTCAATTTTAAATGAATTAATTCTAATTCGAATAATGTTGAAATTTAAACTTGATCAGACATTTTTGAAAAGTTGATAAACATTTATATTTTATTTTTCTAAACATTTCTATATTTTATTTATATTTTGTGATAAGTAAATTAAAAGATATTGAATTGATAAGATCAATCATTTTTCTGCCATTTTCAAATTGACAGGTGAGACCCACCTGCCAGGTTTAATTTAATTCAAATATAAAAAAGGAAATAAAAAAATATCCTTACGTCAGCAACAGAGGGTATTTCTCCTGTTGATTCCAAATCGATAGATTTAGCGTTTGAAACTCGAACTATTCTAGAGGACTATCTAGAGGAGATCACGGCGAGTTGGAAGAGTGGCGCTCGGGAACAAATGCTCACAAGAGTTGCCGGCGGCGAGCAACCGCATGGCGCGGATGACGACTCACGGCGACTGTGATGAATTCGTCGACAAACTTCAAAATTGAAAGCACCACGAGGTGCGTGAGCTTACCAGGAGCTCGATGGAATGGTCGGGGAGGTGAGGCGTGGCCCAACAGCGGCGAATTTGACGACGGCGGATTTGGCCGGCCGTGGAGAGAAGTCTCCGATTCCGGTGGTTCCCAGCTCCTCGGTGGACCGACGTACTCGAGTGGAACGAGGAGAGGACAGCGTGAAGTTAGTGTGCTCGGAGAAGCGAGATGACGACCGGAGCAACAGCGACGAGCGACAGCCGAGGGGATTAGGGTTTTGACTTGCTTGCAGGTAGCAGAGAGGTGAGAGAAGAGAGGAAACGAGCACGAGTGAAGAGAGAAGGAGTGTACAACATGTCCCTCTACGACCTCATCCGCGCGTCCAGCGAAGGAGGAGGCCGTAGCAGTGACTGTGGCGTTCGACACAGATGGCGTCCTTTCTGGTAGGAGAAGAAAACAAAAGGAAATAAAAAATATTGACTAACCCTGGACTTTCTTGGTTTTGCAAAATGGTCCTTCTGTTATTAGAAACGGAGAGAAAAACAATGTTTTCTGGGCTTTTTTCAAACTTAAAAATGATATTTGAAATCCATGTCAAAAATGCAACCTTACCATGTTTTGTTTTGGTGAATTTGGACAATAGTTGAATTCTAAACTTAGGGTGTTCAATTAAGTGTTGTTTTTATATTTTCTCCCAATTTAAATTTCAAATGGAATTCAAAATTCTTTCGTGCATGCTATGACATGATTACCGACTAGGGAATTTTTTTCTTGGTCATGCTAAACGATTTTGGTCGGTAGATGGACTGGTTTCTCTTATGTAGCTATGTTATTTTCATAGTTAAATATCTTAGCAATTCTAATTGTCATTTTAATTAGGTGAATGGGCCTTATTTGATATACTAGCTTAATGCATCTGTGTTGCCACGTGATACGTCATAAATGTATCCTTAATTTCTGATGTTCCATGTTGTTTTCTTATTGCTTCCCACATGTTTCTTATACACTTTATGTCATTTTATCGATTTTTCAGACGCCACAGAGCCAGTTCCCTGTTTTCTGCTGTTTTTATTTTCAGAAAAGTTTTTCTGGAAATTTTCTCGGAATTGGAAAATTCGAAGCCCGGAGGTCTTAGAATTCCCGAAGGTTTCACGGAGTCCCGAAGAGACCCGGAGGGGGCCTCAGGGGGCCCACACCATAGGGCGGTGCCCCCCTCTTGGCCGCGTTGGGGGTGGTGTGGGGCCCCCAGGGCTCCACCGCCTTTGCCCTTTCGCCTATATAATCCCCCGAGACATAAACCCTAAAGGTATCCCACTTTTTCCCGAGAAACACCCGAGGCCGCCGTCATTCCGAGATCGGGAGGATTCTGGAGCTCTCCCCGGCACCCTTTCGGAGGGGGAAATCGTCACTGGAGGGGTCTACACCACCATGCCCTCCTCTGTAGTTATGCGTGAGTAGTTCATCCCTGGACTACGGGTCCATAGCAGTAGGTAGATGTTTGTTCTCTCCACTTTGTACCTCATGTTTAGATCTTGTGAGCTGCCTATCATGATCAAGTTCATCTTTATGTAATTCTACATGTTGTGTTTGCTGGGATCTGATGAATGTTGAATGCTATGTCTTCTGATTATCAATCTATCATGTTATCTTCATGCTTATTTTATTTATGATCTTGCATGCTCTCTGTTATTAGTAGATGCTCTGGCCAAGTAGATGCTAGTAACTCCAAGAGGGAGTATTTATGCTCGATAGTGGGTTCATGCCTCCTTTTCATATGTGCTCGAGTGACAGAAACGTGACGGGTGGAGGATGTGTTGTTGCCATTAGGGAGAAAACAACAATGTTTTGTCTAAGGATGATGTTATTGTTTACATTACACACTTTGCTTACTGCGATTATCCGTTGCTTGCAACTTAATACCCAACATTTGTCCGGATGATATTCGGAGGGTGGATTTTTAGTCATAGATGCAGTTTCATAACGGTCTATGTATCTTGTTGTAATGCCCGCATGAATCACATAGTAATCTTTATGTATTGAATATGCACTACGGTGCAGCCTTCATTTCTGTCAATTTCCCAGCTGTAATTTGTTCACCACACATGTTATTTATCTTTCTCGAAGAGAAACCACTAGTGAACTATGGACCCCGATCGTTCTTGTTCCTCATACTGATAAATCACCTACTGCTGTCATACTGCTTTAATACTGTTTTCCACACCATACGTTTAACCTCTTTGTATTCAGCAAAACTGGTGAGATTGACAATCTCACTGCTTCGTTGGGATAAAGTGATTTGATTGTATTGTGTAGGTTCCACGTTGATTCTGAGCCGGTAGTGCGCCATGCCATCTCAGGTGCTTCACCTTCTGAAGTTACTCCTTCCTCCTACTGGTCAATTTAACCTTGGTTTCTTTCTGAGGGAAAACTTGCCGCTGCACTATTCATACCTTCCTCTTGGGGTCTCCCAACGAACGTGTGATCACTGCACTCTTCAGAGCTATTAGTTTTAGTAGTGTTATGTGAGTCCTCTCATGTTTTCTTGCTTTAGCATTTAGAGATTTTTTGTTAAAGCATTATTTGTATGGTGCTTGTTGGAAAAAGAAACTGCTGCTTGAGGTAGAATTTTTAACGGTGCAAGTAGAAACTTGTATAGATTGTGGCTAGAACTTTTTCATATCATGCTAGATGTTATTTTAGTTTTAAGGCCTTGTGGTTATTGAGTAGCATTATTAGCCTCAAATAGCTGAGAGTGTTTGATGTGCCATTGAAAGAATCATGAGTTGTTCTTGTCATATTGAAGGATAAATTTGTGGTGTTCTCCTTTGAATGTTTTATTTGGTTGACTTGGTGCATGCTCACACCATGTTTATAACTATGAACCAGTCACGAATAGCCTCCATGATCATTTAGTTTTTGAACTTGTGGTACCACTTATGCTTTGATTAATGATGTTTATGTCGCTATGCATGATTATGGCTCTTATGCTCTCTTGATTTGCCGCTCCCAGTCTTTTGCTAGCCTCCACCTGTATTGAGTATGAGCTCTACTTGTGCATCCAACTCCCTAAAACCAAAGTTTTCTCATTGTGTCCACCATACCTACCTACATGTGGTATTTAACCGCCACTCCAAAGTAAATTGCTCATGTGTTACCTTTAAAACCTTCAAAATTGCTCCTATTTTGTGCTCCTGTTTTAGCTCATGAGGACGTAAGTAGAGAATATTTATCTCACTTGTTGATTGGACTTTCACACCCTGGACTAGTGGCTTCATCTGCTTATCCAATGATAGAAGAGCTGGAAGCGGGGTGCCTAGCCCCAAATTAATAACACAAATTCTCTTCACTATTTTTGCCCCTGATTTATCAGTCAAAGCATAATTGTGTAAACAACAGAGAAAGAGGGATGACCTTCTACCCATATGCGTCCTTCTATGGGAGCCGCTCTTGTGAAGTCTCGTTGGCTTGTGATGTACTGTGTTTTCTGTTTACCATTCGTTGACATAAGCATACACCTCTCTTAAAAATGTTTTCAATACCTCTGTTTAATAAAATAAAAGCTCTAACACATGAGTGATCCCTACTACCCTCTGCGAAGGGCCTTTCTTTTACTTTTATGTTGAGTCTCCATCTTCTAACTTTATGCACAGTTGAGAGAGCATTTTTTTTCATTCTGAGTTTTATGTGCATTTGTCCCAGAAACATTATTAATTGATTCATGATGTGTTATTGCTTGTTCTCTAATTATTTGTTCTAGTCTTCCTCGTGAACTTTGAAGGTGTCCTGACATTTATGTTTTGCCCCACTCTTAAGGACTAGTGAAATATCACTTTGACATGTTCTCTCTATACTTGAAACAAACGTATATCTTTCTTTGCATTGTTATTCATGATCTTTTATTTGAGTTACTTCTCATGATGCAAAGTGATTGCTATGCTTTATTATTAAAGTTCTATTTATCATGCTTGTGTTTAAGTTCTATGATCTCAGCTTACTTATGCTTTTACATTATTGATGATCAAGTTTATGTTGGTAGCATGTCACCTCAGAAATTATTGTGTTTTTATCGTTTAACTACTCGAGGACAAGTAGGAACTCAGCTTGGGGATGTTGATACGTCATAAACGTATCCTTAATTTCTGATGTTCCATGTTGTTTTTTTATTGTTTTCCACATGTTTGCTATAAACTTTATGTCATTTTTATCGATTTCCTGACTAACCTATTAACAAGATGCCACAGAGCCAGTTCCCTGTTTTCTGCTGTTTTTAGTTTCAGAAAAGTTTTTTGGAAATATTCTCAGAACTGGAAAATTCGAAGCCCGGAAGTCTTAGAATTCTCAAGGTTCCTCGGAGTCCCGAAGATACCCGGAGGGGGGCCTCAGGGGGCCCACACCATAGGGCGGCGCGTCCCCCCTTGGCCGCGCCGGGGGGTGGTGTGGGGCCCCCAGGGTTCGACCGCCTTTGCCCTTTCGCCTATATAATCCCCCTGAAACATAAACCCTAAAGATATCCCACTTTTTCCCGAGGAACACCCGAGGCCGCCGTCACCGTCATCCCGAGATCGGGAGGGTTCTGGAGCTCTCCCCGGCACCCTGCTGGAGGGGGAAATCATCACCGGAGGGGTCTACACCACCATGCCCTCCTCTGAAGTGATGCATGAGTAGTTCATCCCTGGACTACAGGTCCATAACAGTAGCTAGATGGTTGTTCTCTCCACTTTGTACCTCATGTTTAGATCTTGTGAGCTTCCTATCATGATCAAGATCATATTTATGTAATGCTACATGTTGTGTTTGTTGGGATCTGATGAATGTTGAATGCTATGTCTTATGATTATCAATCTATCATGTTATCTTCATGCTTATGTTATTTATGATCTTGCATGCTCTCCGTTGTTAGTAGATGCTCTGGCCAAGTATATGCTAGTAACTCCAAGAGGGAGTATTTATGCTCGATAGTGGGTTCATACCTCCTTTTCATATGTGCTCGAGTGACAGATGCCTGACAAATGAAGGATGTGTTGTTGTCATTAGGGAGAAATCAACAATGCTTTGTCTTAGGATGATGTTATTGTTTACATTACACACTTTGCTTACTGCGATTATCTGTTGCTTGCAACTTAATACCCAACATTTATTCGGATGATATTCGGAGGGTGGATTTTTAGTCATAGATGCAGTTGGATAACAGTCTATGTATCTTGTTGTAATGCCCGCATGAATCACATAGTAATCTTTATGTCTTGAATATGCACTACGGTGCAGCCTTAATTTATGTCAATTGCCCAGCTGTAATTTGTTCACCACACATGTTATTTATCTTTCTCGGTGAGACACCACTAGTGAAGTATGGACCCCGATCGTTCTTTTTCCTCATACTGATAAATCATATACCGCTGTCATACTGCTTTAATATTGCTTTCATACTGTTTTGCTACTGTTTTCCACACTATACGTTTAACCTCTTTGTATTCAGCAAAACCGGTGAGATTGACAACCTCACTGCTTCGTTGGAGCAAAGTGATTTAATTGTGTTGTGTAGGTTCCACGTTGCTTCTGAACCGATTGTGCGCCCTGCCATCTCAGCTGCTTCACCTTCTCAAATTACTCCTTCCTCCTACTGGTCGATTCAACTTTGGTTTCTTTCTAAGGGAAAACTTGCCGCTGCACTCTTCATACCTTCCTCTTGGGGTCTCCCAACGAACGTGTGATCACACGCATCACCATGACCCCACAAGTTTTATTGGACGTCATATATGTTGCATGTGTAAACAAAAAAACATGTTGATATTAGTTAATGTATGTAAAATGTAGCCACATAACAAAATAAAAACAATAAAACGACCATCTCACATAAATGGACATTGTACCGTACCGAGAAACATACTGCTCATCTCACATCCTAAAATATACCGTACATCATACCATAAGCAATGCACGGGACTTTTCCGTCTACTCCAGCCATAAAAATAACAAATGCCAAATTAGGGGAACAAAATAAAAACAATAAAACGACCACCTCACATAAATGGACATTGTACCGTACTGATAAACATACGGGCTCTCTCCCATCCTAAAATATACCGGACATTATACCATAAGCAATGCACGTGACTTTCCTGTCTATTCTAGCCATAAAAAAACAAACGCCAAATTAGGTTTCCCCGTGTTGTAAAAAAATTAATGTTTCCTTTCATGTCAAGTCAAGTTACATTGTATGATAATTTTGTGTTACCAAAATAAAACTTAATAATTAGACAATACTCTATTCCATCAAGTTAAATTGCCTACACAAAGTACAAAAAAAATATACTCCCTCCGATCCCATTTAACCGTCGCAAGCTGTTCACAAATTTGTACATGCATGGATCATATTTTGCGTCAATTATTTAGAATCAGAGGGAGTATTAAACCAGGATCATGCTTGCACCACAAATTTCCACCATTCCTTCTGAATGATTGTAATGGTTTATCATAAGTCAACAAGACAAAGAAAACCATATATATAAAGAACAATTATGATGTGCAGAATAACCAACAAATATTTATGCTGCAAGAATAACCCAATCAAATGGAGCATTTTTTAATAAAACAAAACTAATTCCATAACTTTTTTATATTAACTAAATCCATAACTAAGTTTCTGTCTACTACATATATTCAAATAGTAGATGCCCCCATTTCCATGGACACGACTCGGGTGCTAATCTGGCCAAGCTTTGCCCCCTCCATGTCTTCCCTGTAATCATAAAAGTTCTAAAAAAATAATGTTGCATGATGACCATAACTCAAAAAAAATCAGGTCTCCTCTCATCCTATGGCATTAGTATCGACAAAAAAGACCATAGTAAGATAATGCAAAGGAATTGCCTCACATACCATATAGGATAATGAATATTAAGGCATATATTTTAATAGATTTCAGCATATGAAGCCAAGAGGAACAATAAGAAAGTAGGTAAAGTACATGACATGGCCTGAGTAAATTGGCTACAAAATGAACGATCAGATTAGACCCTTATTGACTGTCATCTTTGTTTCTTTCTACACGCTGAAATTGAGAAACGGTAAAGTATAAACTTCAATGTCAAGCAGCAAAGAGACACATTAGGTAACAACAAAAGGTTATTTTCTGCTAGCATAGCATAGCAATCAATCGAATAACAGTATTAATAATATCATATATAATTGGCAAATCGAGTAGGTCTACCTTATATACAATCTAACGATTAATATCCAAAATCAACTTAATAGTTCCTATAACAAAAACTTGATGTCCAAAATTTGTTTCTTCTCATTATCTCTTCCTCTAAACAAAAAAGCAACGTTAAAGATGGGTTTTCCTCCTTATTCATTCGATAGAATCTAAGAAATGGACTTACCAGGGGGATTATCTTTCCGTGGATAAAAAGAGAAAAATATGCATCATAAATTCATAATTAGAGCCATGGATGAGAAGAGAAAATTGGGAGTCAGCAACCAATGTCTCACGGTGTCTCCGTACCCATATGCAGCTCCTCTAGTGGACCAAGTCTTCGCAGATTCAAATTCCGAACTCTAGTTATGGCAATCTCTTCACGCACAAGGACATATGCGGTTGCTCCATGTTCCTGTCCGAGTGAGCCGAGAGGAAGGCATACAGTGGAGGTGACGACACAGGGAGAGGGCGAGCAACCGACCAGTGGCCGACGCTGATCCTGGAAGGCGCATGACATTCTCGACGCGGAGGCGGGAGATGATGTTGCGGAGATTTTGAGAAACCTCGGCTGGGTGCTCAGGGCCTTGGATTCCACCTTGGTGTGAAGCACGGACATCCCAGATATTCCAGAAGCTCCTACACACAGAATCAAAACAATGACAAGAACAAGAGTAGAAAGACATGCACACACCTACTCACCACACGTTTCCTCCACGAGAGCAGAGGAACATGATTTCTACTGCATTCGACCAAGCAAAGGAACGAAGCACGCGAGCGCCCCAGCTCGAATTTTCTTACGGGCTGAAGCGGCCTTTATCGGCGCGTCAATTGTCCCAGGTGGCACAACCTTGTACGGGGCCACTAAGAAGACACCTCTGGTGGCATACCAGCTATCGAGTCGCTGCCTCGCAAGTCGCAGAGAGCACGACGATGCGGGGAGAGCACGCGTGTACTCGGGGAAAAATTTTGTAGGCTTCATGATGGCGGCGCGACGACAACGGGGTAGAAGAGCACGGCCGGGTCGACGCAGCAGCGCGGGAGAATCGACGGCAGCGCCCTCCATCGGAGGTCAACCGAAAGACGACGATAGGGCCTTCCGGCGTAGATTCTTCGGCGTCAGGGATCATATGATCGCGACGAGGTCTTTTGGTAGGACATCTTGTGCTCGAGATGGTTGCCGACAGTGGAACGATGAGCGGTGAGAACACAACGCAACACATCTGAGGAGGAATAGAACACGTTCTATTCTTCAGGAGGAGTCGTGTGCGTGTACAACTGCCCACAACTTTTTTTTCCTCTCCTGGCCCCATTTACGTGGATAGTTATTTTTTCGTGCGGGACGGGAGAAGCGGGATTTTTTTGCATGCCAGGTTTTCCATGCGGGAGATGCATACGACTTACCATGCATGGAAGACGGACACCACCAAGTGAGCTTTAACAGTAAAGATTAGGCACTTGATCAAGTGGAAAACATGAATGGCTTAGGTTCTTATTGATACCCAGTGCCAACACGGACTATCTGTTTCTTTTCCATCCATGATTCCAAGTATGGATATTATCTTATGTTATTTATTGGAAATAGGTGATCAACTACTTGGTTATGTAGATATGAATTTTATTTGACATTCATTTGTCTTATGTATGAGAAGGATTTGGTAAAAAAATGTTAGTTAAGATTGTTACCATCTACCTCTACATATCACAAGATATTTGAAGGCAATGACTTGTTTTTATTTCTTCCTTGATCATTGATTCTATTGAAGAAGTTAACCTGTGTCCCTTATCTTTGATGGGCTTAACAAGGATCAGAGGTTCTAGGTTATCTAATGTTGCCTAATGGTATTCAAGATAGTTTCCCATGTCGCACTACCTTACTGGGTCAATGTTGCTTCTTGTTGACTTTTGTTGCATGGAATGTACTTGTCTCTAGTTGCCACTTATATTCCGATATCACATTTGTACTTTGCAAGCAAGATCAACTCTTGGTCTGTCCTAAGTATTTTCTCTCCCTTGCTGGTCTTTTGACTTCAAAAATTCACCACTAGAGCCATTAGGACATCTGGACTGGTTCCCAGATACTAACTTCAGTAGCAATCTGCATCTCTTGGTAAAATGCATTCATTAGATTCAATAACCATTTTATTCTCATGTTGTATTCAATTATGATTAAGATTAGCTTGCTGAAACTCAATTGTCGAGACATCGTGGTAAGGATCATAGACGGGGGTGCCATGAGCCTACGGGTAGAGACATGGGGGACGTGGTAGTACGATAATCGGGAACACTAGGTTTCGCAGGTTCGGTACGTCGCAACTAGTCGGCGTTCCTACTACTGCAATCTCACTAAATCAGGGCTGAAGCCTGAAGTATACAAAGTACAATGTAGTATAGATTCGCTAACTCGGCGAGGATCAACTTCTCGGCGAGTTGGCTTCTAGCTAACTGGTTGTGTCTTTCTTATCTCCCGTCCGGCTTATATAGATAGTCGGGTTAGGGCTTACAGAAAGAAAACCTAGAAGACTACGGAAAGTATCTAACTTGGAAAGTAAGGAATCCGTCTTCTTCTCCAAGCCGCACCACTTTGGGCCATGGTCCGTGTTCTTCTAGAATCCGGCTTGCTGCGCATCAGCTTACTGGGCCGCCCAATGGACTGTGATCCATTACCAACAGGCCACCCTGGTAATCTGGCTCTTTAGGCAAATGCCGGATATACCCCTAATCGGTATATATCCGACAGTAGCCCCCAAGAAGGATTGAGACTTTGTTCTGCCACCTTTCGTCATTCTTTTCCGAGAAATGTTGGCGTTTGGTCTTGGTTCTTCTTTTTCCCAAATCTCTAAAACTCAAAACTCGGATTTTATTAAAGTCCGGCTTTTCTTCCACGATCCTTCGCAGAGAAGGAACTTCGTGACGTCAGCGATGAAATCGTGCTGACATCACGGACGTTTGGGTTCAGTCAGAACCCTGCAACGTATCTTCTGACAGATTCTTGCGGGAAACAAGGAGATAACACTTATCACCCCGTCCCTTTATTTCCCGGAAATCTCGGGCGTAACACGCGCGATCATCCAATGGTCAAATAGCCGTTGGAGCTAATCTCCACGCGCCCGGCTATAAATAGTTGCCTCGGGCCTTCGGCTCCTCTTCCGTTCCATCTTCAACCTCAAGCCCCCAACACCACTGCAACTAGAGCGAGCCCAAGCGCAAGTTACGAGCAGAGATAAAACAAGCTCCAAACTGTCTCCAGAGTTCATCATCGGAGGCTCAACTTCACGGCTGCGCCGCCACCCAATGGCCACCGGAGATTCCCCCCTCCGCCGTGGATATCGAATCCATCATCAACGACATGGATCCGCAACTCGACTCTCCCGTCTGCGCCACCGCAAGCACGCCGGAGGGAACCGCCGATGATTCGGCCCGCGGAGATCTGCCTCCCGCGGCCAAGAACGTGCCGTCGTCGTTGTCTGCTCCTCCTCCGCCTCTCGTCACCGAGCCCACGGAGGGAAACACCTCTCTCGGCGGCGAGGAGGTTGCCGCTTCCGGTGCCGCCGGAGTCGAAGAAGAAACGGAGGAGAACTCCGGGAATTGGAGCCACTGCAATGTGGTTCCATCCCTTCTTTCGGCTATGGAGGAGGAGGGGTTTGTGCTCGAAGGGAAATGGCGGTGCGGTGAGGACGACTCCGAGCCATCCCCGAAAGCCGGCGAACAGGTTCTCCTTGCCTCTCACGTCAACAGAGGTATGGGACTTCCGCCATCCGCCTTCTTCCTTCAAATCTTGGATCACTACAAATCCAGCCGCACAATCTTCCTCCCAATTCTATTCTTTACCTTGCCGGGTTTCAAGCCCTGTTCGAGGGGTACTTAGGAATAGAGCCTATGTTAGACATCTGGCAATATTGCTTTGGGGTGAAGCGCAACCCTTCTGAGGGCGCTCTCGCAACTTGTGGTACCATCTCCTTCACCTTACGTAGGTTTAGGGAGGAATGGTTCCCGACAATCAAAACTTCGGAATCCGTCAAATTCTGGACGGGTTCCTTCTTCTATCACTCGGCGTCCCGTTTCCTGGAAAGGAGACGGGTGTTACCCCTTTCGTCAATTCCGCGGTCACTTCCCAAGACAATTGGGCAGTGGACGCGGTCCAGACTCTGCCGTCAGATCTGATGAGGATCAAGCGGCGAATCGCCAAGCTTGTTTCTGCCAACCCCTTGACCGGCACAGATACCGTACCGTGTTGGATCGAAAGGCGAATCCAGCCTTTGGCCCATCATGGCAAACGACTCATGTGCGAGTACTCGGGCACGGAGGACACCATGAGAGCGACAAACAAGGCTTTTTTGAAAAGAGACCTCAAGAAGCGGCTAAACCAACTGGTTTCCACTCGGGACCAGTATGAAGAAAGCCGACAAATGTATCATGCTGGCAATCTAGCTCCAAAGGTAAAATTCTTTCTCTTTGGGCATTTTCTTGGTTTTGTCTTTTCTCGGATTTTTCTCTTACTCGAATTTTATTTCTTTTCAACAGCTTCTCGACCTTCCTGGTGCCGAGCTCGCAACCGACGCCGAGTTGGACGCACTTCGCGCCAACTTTCAGTCAGGCGGACGGAAGCGCAAGAAGCCCTCCGCCACTCAGGAGGTGATCGACCTTGACGGCGTTGCCGTCGCAACTTCCAGGTAAAAAATCCCGGGCTTTGTATTTCTATGATTTTTATCGCATGTTTTTCACTTCTCGGAATCTTATTTCTCGGATTTCTGTCTTATTTTTATTTCTAGACTTTCCCCTACCACGTTGAAGGGAAAAGGCCGCAAGAAGCACAAGGTTGTTGCTCACAGAGGAGCAAAGCCTCTCCTGCTACTGCGCCAGATACTCCTATAGCAGCAGGTGAAGAATACTCGGCTGCCCGGGAGGACGAGCACCCTTTGCCGTCCAGCCAGCCCATTGCATCCAACTCAGATGCGAGGGAAAGGGCGGAGACGGAAGTGGGAGGCCCTTCAGATTTTCCAGAGGAGGAGCCCATCCCGAATTTTGGCAAGGACTTCAAGGTAAAAGAAGAGCATTTTGACGATCACGGATATATTCATCCGTGGGCGACAAAATACTTCGCTCCAGCTCCGTTAGTCCGTCCCTGGCCGCAAGACGGGCTTATAGTTAGGAATAATTACGTGTTCTTGCCTAGGCAGGTCATACAAGACGACATTTGCCATGTCGGAATCCTCTTTGACGAATACGCAAAGGAATTTAACGACAATCTGGCAAATCTTACAAGAATGATCCAGGTAAATATCTCTGGCCCCTAAGCATTTAGCCAATTGTATTTTTTTTTACTGAATGCTTTCTTCATATTCTTGCTTGTTTTTTCACTTAAGTGTTACTTCTCTTGTCCGTGTTTCACCAAACTGCCGAGACGACTAATATGGAAGTTTTCAGTAAACTTACCATCAAGAACCATGAGGTGAAAACTCTCCTTAGTATTCTTGAAGACAAGAACTCGAAGTTGGCTTCTGTTCAGCAAGAGATGAAAAACTCGGCAGGTAAATGTTTTACCATTTGAACTTCTTGAAATTTTCTAAGTCATTTTCCGAGTATTGGTTTCTCAACCTTGTATTCTTTTCAGCTTCTTTGGCGAAAGCCAAGCAGATAGCTGAAGATGCTGGCAATGGCGAAAACCTCCAAATGGAGAACTCTGAGCTTTACAAAATCAATGTAAAGCTCCAGAAGAACCTGGAGGCCAGCCAGCTGGCTATCGGGATTGCCGAGTCCAAGGCTTCTGCTCAGGCCGAGAAGGACAAGGCCACCATCCTGGACCAAGAGAATGCTATGCCTTGAAGAAGGCATTGAAATGGACAAGATTCTCGGTAAGATTTAACTCTTTTACCGGATTTTCCTCCTTTATACTTTTTACAGTATGTTTCCTTTTTTCTCCTCTGTTTTTTCTAACTTTTCCTTGTTGATTTAACAGAGAGAAACCCCTTGCTTACCCGGATTGACAGAATCTTCGCCGGGCTGAAGACTGCGGGGATGTTACTTGTTAACAAGTACATTCCTGACAAAGTAGGAGAAATCTCGGAAGTTAGCAAGCTTCCAGAAGCAATCGAGGAGGTGGCGAACCAGAAGGAATCCTGGTTCCGCTCCGCGGCTCGCGGTGGTGCGCGCATGGCCCTTGGGCTAATGCGTATGCACTACACCGCCACCAAGTCTTGGCGCGTGGCGACCGGTATCCCCTAGGGATACACAGAATCGCAGAGAGCCAGCATCTTCGACTCTATCAAAGGGCAACGCTACAAAGATAGCGCAAATGGTGTCGATATCCACCTTCTACCCGGAGGAAGAGATTCCGGCAACTCCCGAGGAACCCGGCAGCGAAGAGGAGGACTCGGATTCTGAGGAGGCGCTTGATTCCTGAGTAGTTAGCAGGAAACATAATAGAAGTATTACTATTCTTTCAATGTAAATCCATTGTAATGCTATCTATCTTTTGTATAAACAAGTATTCCCCTTTTGCAGCAAAAAATTTAGTCTTTGCAAGTTTTCTGGGTTTTAGCTCCTTTTCCTTCTAAGTTCTCTAACTTATACATTTTGATTGTCCTTAGCATTGAAATGGCTCAATAGTACTTAATCTTCATGCCAAGTGACTGGGATCAAGCCTGTCAGTCGAAACTCGGAAACATGGATTGTACTTAGGCATTTTTACTTACTAATTTCAGTGACCCAACATACAAACTGTCAGATAATACTGAGGAAAAAGTAAGGAACTTTGAAAAAGTATGAAACTCAGGTACGCAGGCACAATCTGGGTTTCCTTAAGCCTTCTTAGGCCAGAATAGCATTCAGATTTATAACTCCAAGAACGCAGGCAAAATTCGGGTTAACATTCAAGCAATTTGAAAGATCATTGAGAAATAGATAAGACGACACTTATGCTTTGAACAATAACAACAAGGCAAATAAAAACGCATAGATTCCGATAACTTTATTTCATGATCTCAAAGATGTTTACATAGAATTTTAACTAAGTGTAAAAGGGACGTAACTGCTGGATGATCCAGGGTCTCTTTGTTTCTCCCAGTTCTACATCTATCTTTCTCTTTCTTTTGCGATCCGGTCTTTTAGGATCATCTTTTGTATCCTGAATGTCCACAAGATAGTAAGATCC